>JAGKTI010003893.1:5603-32539 GCA_018397915.1 Birgus latro | reverse complement strand
TCTCTCTCTCTCTCTCTCTCTCTCTCTCTCTATCTCTCTCTCTCTTCCCTAGTCACTGTTCTAAGCTATCTGCATGAATTCATTTCCGGTTATGGCAGGCAAGCAACACTAGTCTAACTGCGAATTCTCATCCTTTTCAAGTCTATCTTCCTGATGCATGAATTAATAAATGCTTTTAGTGGTATGCATCTCGCCAACTCTGGTGCTGTCTTCTTCATTCTCCCTTAACCACTTCGGTACATATAACCTCCGGCCTTGTGACTGCAGTGTGTCTAGGCAAACCGAAATTAACAAATCTTAAACAATTTTTGTGGTAATTTTTAGATGGGTAGTGCAAATTTAGCAGTCTTAATCCTTGAATTATTTCATTTTTGGAAGGAAAAATGAACTCAATCGTTTTATTATCTCAAACGTAACTGGGATAAGAGCATACTTTTGTTACCGTTCTTTTTAGGAATTATCCAGCTTCAACTAAATCCAAAAAATCGTTTAACAAAAACCAGTACTTTCCCTTGCATACTGAAGTAGTCCTGGTGGGGAGTGGGTGGTTGCGGGGGCAGGCAGGCAAGTAAGTAGGCAAGTAGGAGAGTATTATGGCATGAAACAGATAAATAAGAATAAGTAGATAGGCACAGGATCTTAAATGCAATAAAGTGAGACATTTGATTGTTCACAGACAGGCAGAAATACAGAATGAAGAATGCAGTTCCAGACTTGTCCTGTTGTATGCTTGAAGGACAAAGCTTCTCGGTTATCTATTGTATGAACAGAACTGAGACAAGCCTGCGTTGCTAAACAGGAGTTCCATGACGACCGTAATTGGAAGGGGATTCGAGCTGAGAGTTTACAACACTGACCATTAAAAATAACGATAATAGAAAGATTGTTCACTGCTAAGAAGAAGAAGAAGAGGAAGGAGGAGGAGGAGGAGGAGATAGAAGAGCTATAGTGAGACGGTTTGTTATATTTGAAATGCACGACAATATTTTAGTCAAGCTGAGAAGAGATTTACTAAATTTTCAGGCAAACAAATGAGACATACATGCACTGATTCACCAGTTGCTTGCAGTGATATATTTTATAAGCACCTTCTTGATCTGAGTAGCATTAAAGCACGTGCTTAGATCATTCTTTTTTTTTTACATTAGGTGGAGGTTAGGAAACTAACCTCAATAGTGAGCAGAACACGTTTTGATGGTTCTTGCCATGGAAGAAATGTCCTTTCTAGGAGGGGTCAAAGAAGTACTGACTGGGAGGCACACAATCAGCAACGCCTTAAATGTCACTGACGTAACCTACGTGGAGTAATGCCCGAATATTTAGTCGAAGGTCCTGCACGACTAAGCCAGGGTGATTGGGAGTTTTCCATCTGTCCGTTCGTTTGTATATCCGTTTTTTCGTTTGCGCTGTGGAGGCCAGAGTTATGAACAAGTTTTTGCGATTCATGTTTCTAATAAATCATCTCCACCAGACAGTATGCCTTCGTTGGGGTGGTCGACAAAATCAAGTAATACACCAAGGACTACACATTAAATGGCTTTATTTTCAGAAATACAGACATAAAATTTATATCAGTGGAAATGACTCTCCAAATGCCGAAATTTATGGCATTATTAACATTTTGATAGAACTCGCTGGAATTAACAAGTTGAAAAAAACTGACAACAGTCGTCTGTGTCGCTAAGTCAATAGGGGGTGTAGAAAAGCGGATGAGAGGGTGGCTGTGGATGTGTGTATGGACGTGGTGAGAGAGAGAGAGAGAGAGAGAGAGAGAGAGAGAGAGAGAGAGGATGTGTGTGTGTGGCTTTGGTTGTGGTTGTGGCTGCGTGTGTGGGTGTGTGGATGTGGGTGAGGGTGTTCATTAGGGTGAGGGTGAGAGTATAAGTATGGATAAGGGAGTATGTACCTAGACAGGAGGTTTTCTGGAGGTGCAGCATCTGTCACAGATCTATGTGCTGTGGTGGTGTCCGTATTTTGGAAGTGCGGTGCATGTTTGGTGTCTCTGTTTTCTGCAAGAATTACATCGAACAAATCCATGTGTTTGGCTAGTGCTTGTGATGTGCTTGGAGGGAATTTGTCAAAAGTACTTGTATTGTGTTTAGGGCCAGGGATGGCTCTCAGTGTCTCTGCCAAGCGTGAGGAGGAAGGAAATGACTACCAGAGAGCCATTTCCCCTTGTATGAAAAACAGCACACGGTGTCGCTGCACCTTTCCGGGAGATGGCACCCTGCCAGGTTGTACCACAGTCACCCTTGTAGGATACTCTGAAGGTTGAAGAAGTTTGGCTCCCAGGTCGAAGACACCAATGCGTCTTCTCACATGGGATGTTCAACACCAGTGGAGGTAGCCTTCTTTCCAGCGCCTGGTAAATAAAGTAATGCCAAATAAAGTCTTGTTACCAGTTATCGTGACTGGTTTCCTACCAATATACCCCATTTGCCACAAATTTCCCAGTGGTGCCTGGACACTGACAGCTTCTACCTTTTCCACCATTTTCCCGGTGGTTCCAGGACAGTGGTCGCTTTTCCATGGCTGGTCATATTGTGGTGCAGCGGTAATGGCGGTGGTTGTGCCCTTGTTTATGTCCTCTTCTCCCCCAGCCTAAATACCATTTGGCCCCTCGTGGGCTGAGCACGTGACTCGCACTCTGCCGGACTCACACCTCACTTATTTCCTTACTTATTTTACTACCTCAGCAAAAACAGAGAGAGAGGGAGATTTGAACTGATCGTTTACGGCGAAGTTAGAGCAGCTTGGGAGTCCTCTTACAGAATCCCTCCAACCTTTATCTCTTCGGCGCACTGTTATATCTTCATCTCTTTCCTGTGTGCTTGAATCTCCTCTCCACGGGCGTGTAACAACAAATTCCACCCCCTTTCTATCCAGCTCTTTAATGCAAGAGTTAACCGATACTCCTAGTCCTTCATGTATACAACAGGTCAACTCTGGAACGGTCTTTTTCTGTCTGTATTTTCACCTTCATACGATCTCCAGGCATTTAAACGCAATGTGTTTTGGCGTCTCGAAAACTGATCTTGAATTTTTTTTTTTTTTTTTTTTTTTAGGGAACAGTCTTGCTGATCTGCCTTTGGTTCTTTCTCCCTTGCATCAAAAAATTATGTGAATGGAAGAATGATCGATTAGATGAGCAGCCTGTCTAGTGTGATATTATGTTCCTTATTTAATTTCACCTAGTTCCATATAACTGTACACAATTTCAATCTATAAAGTTTTTATTTTTCACTGATCCGTTTGCTGCCGTGTGTATCATCTAAGGTAAATGAAATAATCTAGTCATTAGAAGAAAAAGCAAATAGAATCTATCAGTTGTTACCCTTAGATGCAGAATTGTCCCACCCTTACACCTTTCCAGTGTTTGAGTCTGGCAAATCCACGTACTTATTATATTAATTACAGGCAATCAATCACCTTTAATAGTTAAGTAATGTGTTATTTTAATTGAAAATGTTACATGCAGCTTGTTAGGCATCATAAGAGTATATTTTTAATTACATAAACTGAAATAGAATTGTAAATGAAAAACATGTAATCTGATCGTTAGAACTACTTCTAAATTGTTGAAGCGTGGTGTATACTCATTCTTTATTTTTTCTTAGGTTTATGTGCATTCAGAAGAAATATCTCCAGGCTAAAGGGAGAAAATGGGTATTTTTTTTTTACCTAAAACACAGAAATTTGACATCCTTACAGTAATTGGGTCTGTGAGACCCATATGAAACCAAGACTACCATACCATACCATGAATACCATGAAAGAAAAAAATATTTACTGTTCCATTATAAACTTATAGCAAATCAAGTGTATTTTAGCCCATGCACATAAACCACATGACTGTGTTCCTTACACACATGGTTGTGACATTTCTGACATGTCATTGAACTTTTCCTCTCCCGCTTTGCAAAGCAAAAGTGACACCTTTATTCTTGGCCGGGCCAGGTTCAAAACATAGAGCACGTCCTGCCAGTAGTCCTCCACACCTCTCCATTGAGGTGATAACAGTACAAGGGAGACTGGAAGTGTTTTCCAATCGGGTTTTCACTTGTGGAGTAACCAGCTCCTTTACCAGTACTCTCATGAACGGCGCTTGTGTGTCTGGTTTTGCCCAAAATCTGGATGTTGTGACTGGAACAAAATGAACGCATTTTGACTTGTCACATCAAGAACATTGTATCACATGACCACAGGCCATCTCCTTGATTGTCTCTTACATGAATAAGTTCTCACCATTTGATCCATTCCTCCTTTTGTCTCATTGCAGTACTTGATTATAATTGGTTTATTTTTCTGACTTTGCTCATCAACGGCTCTGTCGTGAAGCATGGTACTCAACAGTATTGCAGCCTTTCCTTTCTTTATCACATAACTCACCATGATAACGTTTTCTTTTCATCCAGATTTAGTGCTACGTACTTCTCGGTGTTTTGAAGCTTTCATAACAGGAGGAATGGCTTGTTTTGCCTAAGGGTACCAACTATACTCCATTTCACCAAGTTTTGGCACCATCAGTGATGTCCTCACCGCCTGTAGTGTTCATGTAAATCATTTGCACTAGGTGAACTTCTACTTATTACCTTGAGAACCAATATACAAGGCAACACAAAATGGTGTATCCAGTACTGAGGACCCTTATCAATGCTACAGGTGTTCAGGACATCACTGATGGTGCCAGACTGGGTGAGAGGGAGTATAGTGTTAAATCTTTCTGGAGTAGTGCTTCACCAATGGGAACACTTGTGAGGATGTTGTCCATTGTTACACTGCGACCACTGTCATTCAATTTACTATAAATGCTGCACAATATCTGATCCTAGATTTCTCGTCACCTCTTCACCAGGTTGCCTTCCAGTGCAGACAGTCCCATCAAAAGCATAGTAATCCCTTGAGTTACTGAGGTAGAAAATCTTTATACCATATTTTGCAGGCTTTCTTGGCATATACTGAGGCAACTTACATCGTTCTTTAAAACGCATCAACTGCTCATCTACAGTCACAGAGTCATTTAGGCTATATGATTTACGGCAGTTTGAAACAAATTGCTCCCAGATGTATCCTCTTCGACATTCTGTATGGAAGGAAATACTCCATTATCGTCCACTACTGATCATGCTTGCGTTTATTAATTTAATACTAATCATCAGTGCATATGGTCAGGAGAATGAACCAATTCACAACATATGACCAACTAACAACAATCAGTCATGTAAAGGAAAAATCACATAACTTACGAGTACAAGCATACCCAAGCAGGCTAACATTCATACAAAACATACTGGTGCCAAGCCAGCTAATATCACACAAATTACACTCATAGCCTGATCACTGTTGAAGGAGAAAACACACCATAGGGAACCGGGGTCTTCTGGAGCCAGGTTCTGGAAATTAGGGGTAAGGGTCAATATGCCTCTGTTTCTTCTTTGCTAACAGATATTTCTCGAAATTTATTTCACTCAAGTAATCATAAATAAATTCTTGGAGAATGGCCAGGAAATAATAGCCAGATGTAAAACAATATGAGAAACAGAGAACTTTAAAAAACTGGCTGGGTCTTCCAGACCCATTCCTGCATCTAAGGGTTAATTCAAGGAGATAATGAGTGTGGGATTGATATTACGAGGCGGAGTGTTTGGTAGTTGATTCGAGTCAACGTAAGTGTGGATGATGAGGTTGGGAGTGGACACGGCAGCAGGAAGAATATGAAACAGGAAGACAAGTTGTATTTATGTCTATATATTGCAGGTGGCTGGATACAAGAGTTCTGATGAGGAACTTCAATGCTTTCCAGGTCCAACATGAAAATTAGTTTCCAGCAGTAGGGTGGATAACTTACGTTCTTTAACATTTGTCATCAGGGTTTAGTCCCACTCGGAGTCGGGTTTTTAAGGTGGTTTAGTAGTATTTGTCCTTTCATGTGCCTTCATATGTGTGCAATCTTTCGAGGTTCCCTCAGTGAAAGCAATGACGTGCACAGACTCCCTACCTTACAAACATACCACTCATGCACAAAGCTTCACCTTATGCTCACCCACCAGTACCCATGCGTGATGCTTTAGGGGTCACTTCTTTAGTGACTGAGAGTAGTGTTCTTGGTTCTTGAGGACTCGTAAAACACGGCTTGAATGTGTACAGTAGAGCTGGCCACCCATGGTAGGCATGTGCAAACTAGCCACTACAATACACACAAGTATGCAGGAACATTAATAGCACGGAGCTGGTTACTAGAAAGTATGGCTGCAAGTTGGATTTTGTATTTGTTGCAGATAACACCAGCATCCATCACTTTAAGCTTGACAGAAACCTGAGAGACTGCAGTGGAGAGGTATATGAGAGAGGGGGGTGTGAGTTGGGAGCGTGGTAGTGAAATGGCAGGAGACAGAGTGACATGGTGGTGATTTGTTTGTGGCCACCCCGTGCGGGATTGAGGCGTCTGGCAATAGATAGATAGATAGATAGAAAACAAAGCAGCTTTTCAGTTAGAAGTATCGAACAGATTTCAGGCTCAAAGTAATAGGGTGACATTTATAAGTTGAATGATAGGAATAATTTTCTTCTCTATTTGATTTGGGATGGGAGACAAAAGGGTGGGTGGGTAAAGTGGAATGGGCAGAAAAGAATGGGTTGATCATTTGTGGTGTGGATTGTGGATGCAACACACCTTATGGAGATGGCGTAATCGGCCAGTAAGTTATAGGAATACGAAATAAGTCCTTATGTATTCTCACTGTATTCACCCTCGATTCTTCACACTCCGTCCACACCAGTGCCTGACACTCGACAAATACTTCCTTACACTCTGTAGTCAATCTTTTCTTTTCATGAACTCTAATTTTCACTTCCGCTGTAAATGTGTGCTGAAAGTGAAACTGCATACATTTATGTAATGCGTTAAGGAGATATTCCAGTTCACCTAAAATGTAAATATAAATTAAACTAAAGAGGAATGAATATCGAAATAATTACTCCAGCTTCACTGCAGGTAGATGAAATGTTGTAAATTTCCCTGCAACCTATTAAAAAAAAAAAAAGGAAACGTGAAACAGTAGGCCAAAGCCGATGTTAACATGCTCTCTACGAACGGTTTTCTTCAAACTGAGAGAAACTTCGAACTAAAGGGACCACATATAACCCAACCCAACCACCTCACTAACAAGATATTTTTCCAAAGCTGAACAAAGTCGTCTGCAAATGGCAAAAATACGCTAGGAATATCCATCACCTGACTGAAGAGGATAATCACCCCTGAAAACAGTAATAAAAGCGGCATCAGTGCAAGAGGCAAGGCAGCGCCAGACACTGCACCAGCGCTGACGTGGGTCGATGGCGTCAGGGCAGCGACATTGCGGGGATTTCTGGCACCGGAGCCAAGGTGGACGCTGGCGCCACTCACTGCCAAAATAAGAGCTATGGGGGGCCACAGCAGACTGAGGATGTAAGAACCGAAATGCAGCATTTTCATTTTTTTTACCGAAGATATAAAGTTTTAGAATTTCTCTTGATAACATTTTCTGTAACTGTTGTCGAAGAATTCAAATAGAAGTTTGCTGGAAGGACACGAGCCAAGAGTGAGTGCGGTGAAAATGAATTATTTTAGAGGAGCATGTGGAGTTACTTGGAGAGACAGACGGACAAATGACAAAGCGAAGGAGAGTTGTGGTGCGGATGTGGATGTAATAGAAAGGGTTAGGAGAAATACACTGAGGTTGTTTGGCTATGAGGAGAGGATGGAGAGAGAGAGACTAACGAGGAGAGTATATGTGAGTAAGGTGGAGGGGGGAGAGGGAGAGGGAGAGGGGAGGCCGAGGATGAGATGTAGGGATGGATTGGAGAGGTATATGACAGAGGGGGATGCAGGCTGGAGGGAGGGCAGTGAAATGGCGGGGGGACAGGGCGACATGGAAGCGATTTGTTTGTGGCCACTCCTTACAGAATTAAAGCATCTGGCATTAGATAGATAGCTATATAGCTTATATCAATGAAATAGCGCACCTTTTTATATTCTTTTATTGTCTGGTTGGCTGATTCCAGTCCCTGCTTCAATTGACCCAGCATTCCTTAGCATCAGTTAACTAAAATCAGTGCCGTGGAAAATTAAGGATTATTAAAAAAAAAAAATCTTCCTATATCATTATGTACTTGATAGAAACAGCTCACCTGTTTCTCTGACTTCGATAAATGATTTTTTTTTTTAGTTGCTGAGATAATTACACATACACCTTCCTAACTTTCACTATTGCAAATGTGTCCTTGAAGTCAAAATAATCTTTATCTCTTTAATTCTCGCTCATCTTAGAACAGAAGTTCAAGGTCCTTTATAATCTCGTATAAACAAGATAATTCCAACATGCTGAAGGCACTGACAGTTAATGATGGGTAGCCTACTGTGAAATGAAATCTAATGATATGGCAGGACATGAAAAGTACCAGCTGTATATGTAATATTTCCACTTAGCGGACGCTCAACATCCACTCACTGGATGTAGTGTTGCTCTCGGGTGTCTGCCCTTTCCTCTCCTTCCTTCTTTCCTTCCATCCTCGTCTGTCTTTCTTTCCTTCATTCTTTCCTCTTCCTTCTGTCTGTGAGTGAGTACACTGAGCGACAAGCCAAATGGTTTCCTGTACACCCGAAAACCATTTACTACGCTGGGTGGTAACCATATAACCAAATTTTGGCGCCTGGTGGTTTATTGGGTAATTACAGCGCTCCAATCGGATTGAGCCGATGAAGGCTGGGGTTTATGGCTCACATACTGCCACTCAGGGATGAGTGAGGCTGGTCACTCTCATCTTAAATGTCAGGACCAACTTGCCTAGCCCTGGGCTCTTGCGCTCATGGGGCAATGTAGGATTGGATGATGGATGGATGCATGGAAAAAAATATGTGGACATCTTAGTATATTCATGAGGTATAATAACATGTTGTACACTAGTAAAAACTGTTGCGTTATATAAATCCTTTGCGGAGAGAGTAGAAGTGAATTCTTTGTTAGGTAAGAGTGAACAGCGGGGATATGCTTGACTCATTCACGGCGATGACATAATTCTTGCATATTCCTGTTACCTCCAGATGATTTATTCGATTTAAGGGAGACTTTCTGATCGGGAAAGGTTGCCCAGAGTCTTTGCTAAACTGATTAATGGTAGATGTTTTTATAAGTTGGAAAAAAAAAGTCGTCTGTTCGGTAATTACAATATAACAAAGGGCGACATCTTAGTGAGGGGTTAAGGGGGCGATAAAGTTCATGAAACTTTGTTAACAGATTGAAGGTTATAAGAAAAACCGGATTGAAAATAAAGGTCAAGAGGAAAAAAAATGAGGCAGTGTAACTAAGGAAGAATAATTATACGTGTATATTATAACAGTTTGTGACTGGAAGACGTTTCTAAGGCGGTGAATATGACCAGATACGTATCCTATTCTTAACCAGACTTTCAGCACGTTGTCCTTTCCACGCGGTATGAACGTCTGTGGGATTGACAAGGAAAGCGCCAAAACATTTCCTTTGACTAGGACACCTTCTCTTTACAGTGCAGCACCCTATCTAGGTAGGAAAATCTTTGTATCTGTCTAAAGGTTCCGGTACTGGCCTGGGAATAAAACTCGAGACTTCAAACGTTGCCCAAGTATGGCTTCTATTTCGCCACCGCAACCCCTATATTTTATGATCGACTGACTGGTTAAGTTAATGCTAAGTAAGGAGACTGATCACTGTGTAGTAAACGGGCAATGATTTAAGGCTTAACCATCTTCTCTTGGTACTTATTGTTTTTGTGTATCAGTTCACTACTTGTCTTTCTCGCAATCATTTTTGTAATAAGTCGGGTATATGAAGGGGAAGACTGACCACAGACCCTCTCCACCTGCACAGTCCCAAGCATTGGAATGGGACCAGGGACCCATAGCTCACCAGCCGTGGCCAGTCGTTGTGGCAGTGACCTCGGAGCAGCCTGCCAGGACAGTTACAGGAGCACCCACCAAACGCGCCTTGGAACATTAACTGCCCTACCATTATGCACCAACTAATAGGTCAGTCTCATAGGAAGCTACCCTCAGGCTTAGGCTTCTCTATACTGTGTGGATGTGGCAGCCTGGGAACGGCAATGCTCCGTAGCCTCTGGCATAGATCAGATCCCTATCGTATCCCGATCCGAAAACTGCGCTGGAGTAGCCCTCGATACACCCTCCCTCAAGTCCGCCACAAGGTACCGTGGGCAAGTTTTCTGGCCGCATGCCCTTGCTGGCGACAACCCGTGTGACTAGTGGTGTACGTTGTGTGGTATGTAAACCGAGTATAGAGTAGTGCATAAGATAAAGAAAGTGTCTGGGACAGCTGGACTACTCTCCCAGTTTGTGTCACACTGAAAACGGTCAGCAAAGGAGTATAGTCAAAGTATCCTGATGGTTTGTGAAACAGGAGCCCCAGCTCTCTCTATCACCAGTACTGTAATCCTCCTTGGATGTACTGCTCTGATCGGCTGGTGCTACAACCTACCCCCTGTTGTGAGAGGCAGAGCAAAAAAGATCTGGGACCAGGCCATAGATGGACAGGGATAAGGGGCTGAATAGGTAGGCTGCCAGAGATCGAGCAGCGTGGAGAGCCGCCATTAGGTGATCAAGACCGACGCAAGCAAGCATGGTGCAGCCTTTACAAACGATACGAATGGCACGATACGATACTTGTTTGTTATGCATTTGTTGTCTTTATGTCTTCCCAACAGCATGTTTACAAAGAGAACTTGTTATGAGATGACCATGACACTGACATGCCAACGATGCGTCAGTAAACATACTATGCCTATCATTCTCTAAAGATTGCTGCGTCGGTTCACTGTATGGACCTTGACTATGTGTATCTGGCACCTAAACAACTGATGTCAGTCTGGTGAAGTATCTGACGGTATTGACCTCTAGAAAATGATAACGTCCTTCTTATTTCCATCCTGCCATTTTGACACGACTTTCCTCTGCATGAGAGACTTTCGGAGTTGCAGGGGTTGGAGACAGCTTCCATTAAACATTCAATAAAAGAAACGTTTACTGAGCTGAATATAATCATCTGGAGAGAGCAACAGTGAACCAGTAATTATCCAGGGTTTCTCGATGCATATCACTGGGGAGAGATCATGAAGGCGATATTTCACATGACATTGATGAGAATGGGTAGTTATGTTGCTGGAATGAGTTATCTGGCGAAATCGCTTAGGAATAAAGATGTGTCCTTACCTCATGAATTTCTGTAGTAACATCAGTTTCCTATAACTGCTGTAATACCGTGAGGGTATGATCGACGTAGCTGTTAGCTTGATAATGCAGAAGTTTTATTCTTCATTGTATTTAGGATGGCGCAAGCTTTCCTTAGTGAAAACAGTGTGTTTAGGTATTCGGGTATGTCATAATAGAATTACTGATTTGCTTACTGTCGCGTCCCACACGTATTAATCTACTTGGCCAGATAAGTAATGTAGAATTCTGGAGAAAGCCACTCCGTACTTCTTCAATCATATAAAATAAAATCTCATAAATGAAAAAAAAAATGCCTTCTTCTAATAGAAAATTTATTACATTTGTGGTAAATGTCCATAACATAAGAAAGAAAAAGAAGAATTTTAGTTTCCTCAGTTAACAATACAGAACACTAACATATCCACATCCCGTGCACACATAAAATTATTAAGTTATTTGAGTGTGGGAGGCTGGAAGAGCGCAGTGTATAGTCTTCTTATAGTATACACCACATCAAGGTATTCCAGGTATCTTTATTTATTTTCTGTCTCATGTTCGTAACAATTTTTCGTTTCCTCTAATTATTTTGTGGCCATTAGTCAGTTTCTATGTCCTCACATATTATCTATTTCTTCCATTAATTTCTTTCGTCATTCAATTTTATGTTCATTAATTTGAGGGGCAATTAGTTAAATTCTGCGCTCTAAACTTTCATATATCCAACCATTTTGTCTATATTCGATATTATTTTCAGGCAATTAGCACGTTTCAACTCATATTCGACTTGACAAATCCATGGGTTTGCGCTTTATGTCATTCATACGATTTTTACCCTCATTCCCGTCAGATCTGGTGAGTTGTAGACTGGAGAAATTTGACTTTAAGCGGAACAAATTCCAACCTTGTCTTTGTTATAAGATCAGGAATGGGAGAGCGCCTGTCATTCGCAGAGGCCATGGCAAAATTGAGCTGCCTGGCAACAGCTGAGCCGGTGACTGGTCATAGACAATGCAACTCTCTTCCTGGCCTCCGGTTTGCTGAGTAAATAAATATTATACACACGTGAGTATGTATAGATACACAGATACATACATTGAGATAGTCAGATACGTACTAGTGCTTGTTCATATTTTTATAATTTTCTACTGTTTATCACATATAATCCGTTGCATGTAAGAATAATCTAAAAAGATTAAGCTACAACGTACCTCATTCTAAATCATACTAATATACTGTAATATACAAACGGACTGATGTTTTATTATCAATGATTCATTTCCAAAAATCCCTTTATGAAGAAACAGCTAATGCATTGGAAAAAAAAAAACTGGAAGAATAATAGTAAATGTGGAGCAATGATAAAATACAGCCAGTGACCACCAGTCCAGTAATACACACTACGTGGCAGAGGCGAAAGGTGGACGACCTGGTACAACTGCCATGTCCACCAGCCCAATTTTCCCACACAGTTCACACTAACATGGCGTAAGACTGAATCTTTCTGAACAATGCCGCTCTATAATATAAGGTAAACTTAAGACTATGATGGTGGTTATGAAAAAATGCTGCAGAGAAGATGTAGTGCCATAATACTGTCTTATTCTGCTGTTGATGTAAGGGAGACAATTTGCAAAGCAACTAAAATTTTAGTCATGTTAAAGTGTACGAATTATTAAGACCCACTCTTGGCCACCAACCCGTCAGGCTGGAGAATTGACAGTCGCCATGCCTGTTTCTCTGGGTCTGATTACACCTAATGTGCTCTGACGATGAGGAGGTACTATTTAAGTGACAAAGAGAAGCTGGCAAGTGCAAGGTGACTCTAAGAAAAATAAGGTGTTAGCAGAAGCGAACATTAACATAGAGGCCATAATGTATTTCTGACCTAAATTACCCGACAGTATTGACTGGGACAAAAAAGAAGCAAAGGATATAATCTGGCCATTCCATTTCACAGCGGCAGCTACATGATGTGTGACAGTAAAAACCTATTCGTGTAGAACTTGGTCTAGGAAACGGGACGTTATGCTTAGTTTTTATTTAGACCTATACCATCGAACAGTTTGTGTCTGGTTATGTTCGGTACTGGGCTCAGAGTGAATACATCCCTATAATGAGCGAAGCACAAGAGAAGGGAATGTCAGTGATACAAGAATATTAGTGTTCTTTGATAAGAAGAGAAAGTTAATTGTGAGATAGTGGTAGACGGAGTTAGAGACACTGCAAGTTGCAAGGGAGAGTATGCAGATCACAGTTAGACTGCAAGAGTTGTAGAAAAATACAGTGTTCATTAACTCAGGAGTATTACATCAAAGTAATTAGAAATTCACGAAAAGCTGGTGAGTGAGAACCTACAGAAACATCCAAAGTGTGCCTGTAGACATTCTTCGAACCTATTACTGTCTCATTCCGTCGATCCTCCACAGTGTCCTTCTCTTTTCCTTTCCATCTCCATCCTTTTTTCTTTCTTTTTTTTTGTTACTCATCTGTTCTTTCTATCACTCTTCCTTCTCCCCACTTTCCCTTCCGCCCACCTGTCGTTAAGACCTCGGTAAATATCCGCCCGGCACCACTGGCCCAAGTTGCCTATTGTCCTCTCGTATTCTCCGTCCCACTGCACCCTTCCACCTCCCTCACTTTTCCTAATTTTGCATTTTACTCTTCCATTATATTACCTGCTTATTATTCTCACTCCTCCTATTTGCTCTTCCTTGACTCTGTTTTTACTACGACCAAACTACGACCTCCTTGTACGCATATTTTTATACCTTCCCATTTCTAATTTATTCATTCTCTTGTTACCTTCGCCACCTAAAGCCGGAGGAGGTTAAGTATTCTCCCTGGTTTGTCTGTTTGTCCACAAGATACGCAAAAAAAAAAAAACTTACTGATGGACTTGAAAATTTTGTGGATATGTAGGTCACTGGCAAAGGAAGAGTTGCTTAAATTTTGATGTTTGTATGGGTTCGATTCCCGGTTCAGAACTGTTATTTATTCACAAGATATCTCAAAACTTATTTATGGATTTTATTGCAACTTTGTGGATAAACGAATCATAGGCCACGCAAGTGATGATTAACTTTTGGTGGTGGTCTGAATTCTCTGTTACTGTCGTGGGAGGAGGTAGGCGACATCTGAGTGCATTCACTTGTTTCGTTTTGTTTCAGTTATCTGATCATTCTTTTAGTCATTCTTCTTATAGGCATTCATTCTCCCGTCTTCTCACCTTAATCTCATTTATACCTCCTTATTTTCCTCCCTCCTCTTTCTTCTTCCTCATGATTTTTTCTTCGTCTCAATTACGTTAGAGTTTGCTGCACTGATTGGAGGCGGCGAACCCCAGTATGCCACTCACTCACTCAGTCACTTTCATCGAGTCTTTACCTTTATGGAGGATGGAGTTCAAGCCTTATGGTGGGAAGGGTTTGGGGCCGGGGTGAGGCGGGGAAATGCTTGTAAGATTAGACTAGTGTGCGCATGGGGCGTGTCTGTGGTGTGTCTGCGGTGCGTGAGGTATACAGCTAGCCGACTGCGTATTGACGTGGTGCCGAAATAGCCGTAAACATGACTCAGAGGGTCAGGGCAGAGCACTGGGAAGTTTGCTGTACTGGAACGAACTTCGAGCCAGAAGGGTGTTATTGAAGTGCTTAGCGCCCCACTCCCCCTAAAATAATAGAGGCAGGTGTGGCTATTAACGGTGTCCTTTGTCGTGAATTCGTAACTGCATATATGTGTGTTTTCTAGCAGCAGTTATGTATGCCTTGCTTAATATCTGTCTTTGCTTTACTGTGTTTCTTTTCCCGATGTATTATCGGTCAGAAATTTTCTTTTATTCCTTTACATACTTCCTTCCCACGTTCTCCAGCTATCTCACCAACTTTCCTCATTTCCACGTAAATCCCAACTATTTCTCCCTCAGAACTCCCCGCCTCCCCTCCCACGTATCATCCATCCTGCATGTAAGTCTCGGGAACACAACCAAACACTGACTCTCTGGGGGGCGGGGGAGAAAGGGACAAAAGTGTGGAGAGAGAGAGGGGGGGGGGGGGGAGGCGCCTCCTCGAACTAACATATGGAAAAAACTTTTTGGTTTTTTTTTTTTTTTTTTTTTATTTTAGTTTTACGCCGTGTCCCCCTTTCTCGATAAGGGCTAAGGCGTTGCCCCTGGGTGGAGGACTTAAGTTTTGGGGGCATGTAGCACTTTATGACCGGATTCCCTTCCTGATGTCTACCAATGGCCCTTGAGTGGACTCGAACCTTCGCCGCTTCAGTCAGAGCATTCTAACCCACTGAGTCACGGCTGCTACAACCAGCTAGGTGACGGGGGAACGCTACCTCTCCCAGCAAGGCAGCTTACCCGGGCGCGGCGCGATCTCACGACTCTTCGGTCTCGAGGCAGGAGCTGTACCACTGAGCCGCCATGCCCCTTCAATTTACTTAATGATTTTGGTTAAACTGGGCTATTTTAATTAAAAACTGCTATGGGCTGACGGGGTCGCAATATTAAATTATATATCAGGGCAATATTCATTCCCCCGATTCATAATAGTTTCTGGACCATGTATTGATGAAAGAGGATATCCGATCTTCGTGTGGTTTGCGACAACACTCTTTAATGGAATATGGAGACCGATCTCGTCTAAGAACTACAGGTGTCGCATTTAAGTGTATTTTGGAGACTACTGTTTGATTTTTTCTTTTCTTTTTTTTTAGCTTGAAAACTCCCATCCTTCTAAGAGTCTGAGATATCCTGTAAATGAAGATATTTCAGAAACAAAGCATGCAGATATAACGAAAGGAATACGTGGTATCTTACACAAAGTGTAGGTATCTCGTCACCTGCGGAATACACTGTGTAGATATCTCATCACCTGCGTAAGACAGTGTATAGAATTATCATCACCTGAGTAATACAGTGTATAGATATGTCATCGCCAGTGAACGGATACAGGAAACTGACGAAAAATAACTAGGCTGAGAAGGAAACAGTGGAAATTTTTGTAATATTTTGTTAAAACTTTGCATGCGGTGCTCTCGTGATATTAGAATATGACGACTGAGAAGCATTTCATAATCAAATGCGGTTTACCAAATTAATATACACTTTTTGTACGAATATTATGAGCTAACGTTTCATATAACTGAAACGAGCGATTTTTTGCTGGATAATCATGAAGAAAGTATGAGACAAATATCCCAGTGCAGTGGTGGATGCAAGGACGTACTGAACTCTAATAAATTGCCTTGCCTAGTTCCCAGCTAATATTGGGAGGTAAATTGCTAATGACCTGGAAATACAGAGACTTTATGGTCTTCGTCCTTCTTCTTAGAATATTATGTAGGAGGCCACAGCACAGTATTATTCCTATTACATCCGTCTTTTCCATTTCCTACTTCTTATCACATTTCCATGATTCTCTCTCTCTCTCTCTCTCTCTCTCTCTCTCTCTCTCTCTCTCTCTGTTATTATACTGAGAGTGAAAACGTGCACTAATTTATTCTCTGTTATCCATCTTCCTCATGCTTTCCTCGCTTTATGTACTCGTAGTAATTTATCCCATTATTTCCCTCAGTTCCTTGAAATATCTTTACTCTTGTTTTTCCCTGCCTATTGTGTGTGTGTGTGTGTATTTTCATGGATGGATGACAAAAAAAGGTTGGAGGATCGTTAGATTAAGCTAAGCTGTTCTAGAAGGACCATAGTGGTACTTACTAAAATAGATGATTATAGAATTACCACCGCAAAAGACTGTTTTATTCATTCTGCCCAGACTCATAAAGGTAACCATCAAAAAAAAAAATGGAGTGTAAATTGTGTGCTAAGGTTAAAACGTGAGGACAAACAGTTCTCCCCTCGTCACAGTAATCAGTGCCCGCCAGGATCTTAAACATCGTCGCTGTGTATGTTTTAATTAATGGGACGGCCAGTAATGACCTGATAATTACACATGATATTCAGTGTGCCGAGATCTGATGATACTTGAACTTCTATTACTGAAAATGATGGTGATCATACGTGAAGTAATGATGGAGTTGGCAGGAAAGAGCTTAACCACGCCTCTTTATTAAATTGGATTTTTTGGTGTGCCAGGAGAGCACGTTGGTGGATGTCAGGCAAATAATTATGCTTTAAATTACAAAGTCGCGTGTATGTAAGCCTTACTTTTAAACAAAGGAAACCTAATAAAACGTGGACTGAACTTTGAATGAAACTTGATAGATTTTCTAGTTCATGGGAAAAGGGAACTTGGTTGTGTCTGAAAGGAGAATTGTGAAGGGAGTTGGAGAGGACTGTCTGATTATGTCTCAACTGAAATTATGAAGACAGAGGACGCTCAGACAGAATGTAATTAAACGGAATACTTGTCAAAAATGAAAAAAAAAATGATACAGGGAAAAATGTAAATAGTAGCAGAGGCATTCGTTGCATCACTGCGCCCACCTGAAAGTGAACCCAGTGCATTATTGGCCAAAGCTGTCTTTCTTCTGCAGTCCACAATACTCCTTTCGGGGAACTGGAAAGGGGGCTAAGAGGCTTGTATAATCGGGCAGCTCCTACGGCCAACCAAATCGATGCCTCCGCCTCTCTCTCTCTCCAGGAAAAGACATAGATAACGAAAGCACCTTTAAAACAGAAGCAAGTGGCATCTGGAAAGTATATGGAATATATACCAAAAGTATTAAATCAATAATGCCATCAGGTGCGTAATACTAAGAAAATTAGCATAAGAAGAGAAGGGCAATATGGGGGAATGGGAAGATACAGAACACAACGGAGAATAGAAGAAGTGGGTTGTTTGGAAGTAGGAAATGAGTTCAGACTATACAAGCAAGTAAAATATCAACAGTCAGAGAGCTCTGGGAAAGTGCCAGCCTCTACGTTGCTGATGGAGAGTATGAAATCTTTTTTTCTTTGCACGAACGACGGCTAGAATGGTACTGTGTTTGGGGGTCGTGAGGAATATGAATCCCCGGTTTTTTTTTTTAATTACTAACCTGTTTTCGTAGCAGTGGACAGAACATTTTAAAATCTTGGCTTTCTCTGTGACGTGTGTGAAATTTATTGTGGTATAGAGGAAGAAAGATGTACTGGATAAACAATAATGGTAAGGAAGTGAGATGTGTGAGAATAAATCCGACTTTCATAACAGCAGGGAGGGTGCCATTATGATGAAAGCTGGGGAAACAGGGTCGAACACAGGAAATTATGTGAGGGCATTAAAGATAAAATGAGGAATGGAGGGAATGGTTCTTGAAGGTAAGATGTAGAAATATAAAATTATTTATGGATGAGAAGAACGCAACAGAGGGAGTCCTGTGGCTAAAGAGAATATATATAAAAGAATATGTGATATCAGGAAAAAAAAAATGGATGAAACGAAATTTACATAGTTAAAGGAGAGGAATGTGAAAAAAGCAGATGATTAAAGTAGATGGTAGAAGGGATTAAATAGAAACTGGGATTACCACGAAATATACCACATTAAAAAAAAAAAAAAAAAAACTCAGAGCTTTTAGGAAGGACTGAAAAGGTTAACTGGAAGGGGGAGGGGAACACAAGGTTGTGGGGAAAAAGCGAGGACGAGGATTTTTTGGGCGAGAGGGAAGGAAGGAAAGACAAGGCAGGATGGATGAGGGAACAGATGGAGAGGGACAGTGGAGTGTTTTGGTGTGGTGATTGTGGGATGTGGCAGAAACAATAAGCTCAGGCAAAGCTCACGAGAACAGTTACTATTGGGAGAGAGAGACAGAGAGATGAGGGGGGGGGGGCACCCATACTCACATCAATAGGTACCTTTCCACTAGGTACGTTCGTTCGTTGTAGATTCGCATCCGCATAGCGGATGCACGGGCCTTATGCATTTAGCGGGCCCGTCAGTGTTGTGTGATGTGACCGTGAGAGGGGGCTGTGTGTGTTGCGTGTTGTTCTGTGTATGTGTGTTGTGTGTTTTTGTGTGTTGTGTCTGTGTGTGACTAGGTACGAATTTGTGCACAGTAGAGGCTATCAACAGGAATTCTAGTTTAGTGTTCTCCCTCTCTTTGTGGATCCTGCCTCACTCTGACTCTTACGTGGGATTTAGAACTGGGATGACAGTCGTGGCAAGACAGTGCATTAATTTCTTCTTCTTACCATCCTGCATATTGTACAATTCCCTGAAGGCCTCAGTCTTTCCTAATTTCAGTTTCTTGTTTTATCTGTCTATTGAACATCAGTTTTTCTTAGTCTTATTTTCATGCTTGGATCACGTATTCCACTGGTTCGGTAATCTTTCATTCTTGTCTTAGCTCATTTTTCCTTTCCTTTTCCTCGTCCCTCGGCCTTTCATTATTTTCCCTCATATCTAGTATTTCACTTCTCAATCATCTACTCATTTCTACTTTCCTAATACCCCTTTCCTGTCCCCTGTCTCCTCCTACCCTTAGTTTTCCTTCCATTTTTTCCCTGGAGTTTTCCCTCTCTCATTCCCTTTCTCCTACTTCTAATGTTTAGCTATTCTTCTCATCTCCTTCCATCAGGGCACATCTGCATGCCTTTTCGTCATCCCTCTTCCTCCCCTAATTGTACTCTCCAGTTCTATGCTTTATTTCAGCGATGGCCACACAAGACTACTTGGTTGCATCTCGTCACATCCTCGGTGCACATGCTGTCTGATTCAAAATGTCAGTGCTTATAATACCCATCGGGCTGGTGCGAATTAACCGGTTTCTCACAGTCTGGCAAGAGTGTTGTTGGCTACAGGCCAAGATCCCTCGTCTTGTTAAGATGGGTACGAACCCATTAGAGGAATGTATTTTCAAGCAAGACCAGATTAATTCAGAGGTTAAGTTTTTATGACGGTCATGATTCAGGATTCTCTCTCTCTCTCTCTCTCTCTCTCTCTCTCTCTCTCTCTCTCTCTCTCTCTCTCTCTCTCTCTCTCTCTCTCTCTCTCACACACACACACACACATATTCATATACATATATATATGCACTGAGACACACCCACTCAGTTTTGCAAGAAATGAGAAGGTGAATAAATCATTAAAGAAAAGATGGAAATTGTTTTTCGTAAGAATGAGCTGATGGAGAAAATTGGTAGATAATAAAAAGAAAAGCGGTGCCAAGGTACAGCAAACCCGTTCCTGGTAGTCAGTTTAGTGCTGATGTATAAACACAACAGGATATCTAGTCAAAGATGTCACATATCAAATTTGGAGGTAATCGGGTGATAATTGACGATTTTATACCCATTTGAAATTTTAGGCCCGAGCCACCTGACATTGACTCCCTTACGACTAAATGGGGGATGACCCCTCTGAAGTAAGGAGGCATGTTTAAGAAGCAGATTTGAAAGATGCACCTTTAAGATTTGGTTCCATGTGGATATGACGAATTTGAAAGGAGTTATCGCGAGAAAATGATTTTTACCTGTCCCCGTTTTTTTTTTTTGGGGGGGGGGGCCTACAGCCTGGGGCTTGACCCAGCTTAAGCCCAAAATTTAGTCGGTTGTTCAGAACGTCATAGCCCATCATCACTGTAATTTTAGTCAAAATCACGCCAGTAGTTTTCGCTTGAAGTTCTTAACAGAAAGACAGACAGAGAATGACAAACCATCAAACAGACAAACCGAGAGAAAACAATGCCCGTCCCCGAACCCCTAAGGGGCGGGGACGGGTAGACGGGGGCCGGTAAAAAGACTGACAAAAAGACAATCCTCTCATAAATATTAAAGGAAGTGAACTTAAGGCAAACTGAAAGAAGGCGATCGGAAACAAAGAACATGATGTAAAGATAAATGTGGATAAGTGAGAAACTACGAAGGACAGGTGCTGTATTATAAATAGAAGAATTAAATAATGTTAATACCCTATACGTGTTTATCACTGAACCTGAACAAATGTAAGAAATAAGAAAGTATTTAAAAGAAGGAGAGGTTCGATTTCTCCACAAGGGATCCCATTGCACTCTTCATAAAGTGAGTGATTTGTCAGATATGGAATCGCTAGCAAAGCAAAAAGAAAGTTTAATGGCCCTGTAAATAGCAGTGTACCAAATTTCATTATCATCCGAAAGGTTTAACAAATAGGGTATAGTAGAGTTTCTCGATAACAAGAGAAAGCAAAAGATAATTACAGTGATTATGTTGATAATCTTTGTCTTCAAGGGACAATACTAATTTCATTCTAATATGAATGAGACACTGCAGAACAATTCTTCCAAAATAACTAAGACTTACGAATGTTTAATTGCATTATTTATGGTACCGACATCAAGGACTCGTTTTACAAGCCTTGCTAGACATCTCTTTTTGTTTAAAATCGCTCAAGTCTCTCAAAATATGGGTTACAGAAGACATGGCTAAGCATTATACTATCAGCCAGGTCCACTCTGGTTCACAGCATCAGACGCAAGTAAAACAAAAGCAAATGGTACGGTACAGTCTGAGATCAATGAGCAACACATTTTTCAGTGGTATGGATTCCATAAACTGTAATGAAGAATCTGCCTATTTAGAGGCTATAGAAATATCTATAGTAAACATATGCATAATAACCTTCATAATAAATCACGTGATGCACCTGATGAACAGTACTAGAAATCATAGGACCATCAATCTCTAAAGTTTGTTGATAAAGTGTACATGCTTTCTGTTCCCACTTCAGCGTGGTGGTACTCAGAATTATGAGACATCAATACAATTCAATAATTCCTCAATGATGTGTCTTACACTATTTTTTTTTACAAAACGTGAGACCTTGAAAAGTTTGTCACTCCTCAGGAAAGTTGGAAAAAAAAGGCATTATCAAGATCCAATTCATTCGACATGGCTGGACACACTGCATTTTAAAAACCTGGAGGCTTATATACCGACAGTGAAAACAACAGGGCATGATAGTTCAGGAGCTGACCAGATAATGATTGAAAACACTGGTTAACTGCAACAGAGATTTGTGACAGAGTGTACATAGATCGGTGAGGCATGCCCGATGTGAGGAGTGAGAGAAAATCTCAGAGAGGTCAGAAGAGCATTAGCCGATTATTATTAACAAGACAAGAGAAAGATGCAACTTACTGGGGAAGAGAAAGTGAGAGGAGGTGGACTGGAGGTGGAACACCTTTCACTGCAGTCTATTTAAACATACTACAGTAGATTATATAGTAAGCCCCTTCAAGTATGACGTGCGTTCACCATACTAAGTTGAATAAGGCCATTGCAAAGTGTCAGCAATTAGCCTACTTAGGTTAAAAAAAAAAAAAAAACTCAAGCAATCACACAGCCTTTTTAATCTTGATTTGCATAGGTGAATAAGGTAAATTTTGCAAGGATAATTCAGGAGGAAGTAAGATACCAAGAACATTAAAAGATTATGGGCCTCACTTAGGTGTAACTACACAGGATGCTCACGGGACGATTTTTTTCGAGAGGAAAGATGGAAAAACTGAAATTTGGAGCATTTGATGGCAAAGCGGTTTCTCTTGATCATATCAGAAATCTCAAACTGTGATTGCTGTCTGAGATAGGTAGAAAAGAGAACCAAGAATTCATCAGCATATGAGCGGTTAGAGGTAGGTGTATACAGAACCCTGAGTCACGCCAATACTGACAGTTTTAGCAGAACAAATGCCCTACGTTACAACAACATACAACAACTAGACAGGAAGCTGGAGAGGATAGAGACACAGAATGAACGATTTGACTTGTAGGAGGACAGTTTGGTGACAAATTAAATTCCCTAAGAGAGCGCATACCTCTGCCAATGCACATACCAGACAACCAAGATCTCCACCAAAACTTAATCGCCTCTTTCTTGACCCACGATCCACATATCCACTAAATATTAACTGAAACCCATCCAATATTTTTGAGAGATCTTGTTAACACCAAATAAAAGACAGTTCTGAACCGTGACTCGGAATCAGATCACCACCAATATTTAATAAACTCTTCCTTGGCGTATGATCCACAAATCCCCTATATTTCATTAAAATCCGCCGATAATTTTCTTATTTATTTTGTGGACAAACAAAGATACAAAGGTGAATACATATAGTCCATGGGCCAGAAATAAAAATCATCCCCCCACCCCCCATGGTGGAATTTTGGAGACCCATACAGTTATAAAGGCTGATACCGTAGATACAATAATTTGCCTGTTGGCCACTGTATAACCTCAGCAGTCACCAATTATTGCAACTTTTGTAGAGAAAGGTTGACTGAAAAAATCCCGAAAATTGGGGCAAATGTGTGTCAAGAAAATTGGCTTCATTCCAAAGCTATTCTATGTACAGAGATGTATTAGGTGTCATTTTAAGGCAAATTTAATATTGTTTCTATCAAATATAAGTTTATGTTGATTTTGATGCAGGTGAGACTGTAGTGAGATAAAAATGTCAAAATCTTAAAGGGAAAAATTAGGAACAAGATTTACTTTTCTATACTGGTTACTTATAAGGTGCATAATGCCTGAAACACTAAAACCAAACTTCATTCGTAACCCACATTTGGATTATTTTTTCATAAGTCAGCCAGCAAAGAGTTAAGTACGTCCCCACTTTCTATAAATTAATCATTTTTGCCACCAGATGATTTTATACACGCTTGGAAAGACTGGAGTGGTTAGGTGTATCCCTTCATCAAATTCTTCGCTACAAGTGATCGCCTTTAAATTGAATATAGCAGTATGGTTGTCGCCTGCTTCAAATTGTACTGCAGGGTTTAATACTGTAGTACTGAATCTCTTTTAATAAGTGTTGCATGTAAAAATAAAGATGTTTGGATTAGTCGTCCTAGGTGAACCACTAGGCCTGGGAAACAAGCTTCCCAGCGTACGCCAAAGCGACAGCAATAAGTAAAGAAAAAAAAAATCTTTCCCCTGTCCCATTGTTCTCTATTACATTTTTGCGATGTCTGCACTGCATAATAAAATTTCACTGGTGCTATATGTAATGGATATTATAGTCAGAGAATGGCATTGAGCCTTTGGGAATTTATTGTTTCACGCACAGTACCTTGGACCAATCGCAAGGTGTGGTGGTAGTGTAATTGTACAGGGTGTGAGTACCAGCAGACATACTGTACTTACAGATCTGCTTACTTACATACTATTTTGCTTTCCCTTCATTTTTCCTCCCTACTTTCCTATCTAATACCTTCCTAGCTAACTGCTTACACCCCTTCCTTCCTATTTACTTTTTTTGTCTTACCGACTTAACGTTTTACTTACCTACTTATCTTTCATCCTGCTAACTAGTTCCCTCTCACCGCAACGCTGAAAGCATTTTATCTTGCCATGGCATTTTTCCCTCATGATCACACCGGTTATCGCCATCAGCACTGAAAACTTTATATTTCACTTCCTCACTAACAAAACACAGCTTCATTTTTACTACATTCCGATGATTTATTCCTGTTTAGCAGAACCATCCAATTTAGATTTAGGTAATGTTTTCATAATCCCCTCCTGTGAGTTACATCTTCTAGTAGCAGAAGCAGATATTACGGCATGAAGGAGCACTCAGGAAAGCAACACTCGCTTCCTTCAGCTAATATGACGGTTCGAGTATTTAAGTTTGCCTGTGACAATGACCTTCGACAAAGTAGTCTCAAATTTGAATTGCTCAATAATTGGCTTAGTCTCAACCCTTCATCAACCTCGTTTCAGTTAAGATAAGAATTGTCTGAACTGAGTTTTTCCAGTGATCTTGAACTTCAACCTTTCATTGTAACCTTTTCTTTTGAATTATTGCTTTGAAAATCAGATTTCTTTCTGTTTGGTTTAATCAAAACCAATAACGTCCAGTGCATATCAAATAAAGATAATTTAAAGCTGACTTTTAATCTATGTTTCTCAAGAACAAATGATCAGACACTCGGGTAACCCTTTACACATCCAGGAAGTCTGATCCAAATGGCATCTATATTATTTGTTACTTTGTTCCTCCTCAGACACATGGGCCGAACTTTGACTTTACTTTGCGACCTCAATCTTTAATTAATTGTTCACGGAATTGATGTCTCTTTATTCTTTCCTGACCCTTAACCATTTCCCAAAGTTTTGTGTTAATCGGGTAAAATCTATTGAAGCTGACATTAAAAAAAAAAAAAAAAAATCCATTCAGTGGCCAGCCTTCAGCCCTTCCGCCAAGACAGCTAAATTAAGATGAACATTATTTAAGTTTTGTTAGCACTCACAAGGGTTGAAGTTGGACCTTTTTCTTGGAACTTTAGGTTTGGCTGATGGTTCTCAAATTTGAATCATTGCATTTGTGCCTTATCCTCAAGCATTTTCCAAAATTTGGGCAAAAATAGATGAAAATTGTTCTTGTTTATCTTGCAAGATTATCGTCTTACCTTCTTGTGATCTCCTTTGAACTAATATTCCTTAAAAAACGTTTCTATCTAGGTTACCCCTTAACACTTCCAGGAAGTTTTGTTAAAATTGGTTAAAAACTGTTAGTTATGTTATTCACACACACACACACACACACACACACACACACACACACACACACACAGAAGCGGGCAAAAACATCATCACTCTGCCTTGTAAAGGCGAGTGGTTAATAGAATGGAATATAGGAAAAAGTTATCGCAGTGGAGGAGTAAATATGAAGGGTTCGAACCCTCTGAACGGTTGAAGTCTCCCGATCCGTTTTTATTCACCTTCAGATTATTTTACGCAACTAAGGAAAACCCTACCGCTTTGGAGGGGTTAATGTGGGCCATGTCTAACACGTCTAATACCGGTAGTCAAAGTCTTGACTATCGCACTGAAGTTTTATAAATCACACTCTTCTGATGCCTGTCCCTCAGTTCTGAGCTCCACTTCTATACCTTATCTTTGAACACGCACGCACGCACACACACACACACACACACACACCACACACACACACACACACACTAAAAGTAAATCCTCGGTCAGTGTTGCGGCTGCCATAAAAACCACATATAAAGCCTGGTTATGAGCGAGAGAACCCGACACTCACGCCCTCAGCCCCGCGAGGCCAGATGGTTCTCGGGGTTAGCTGAGAATATTGTGGCCATAAGACACGACCAAACCGCAGCTGTTAAAGTGTGGCCGCGATATGGCCAGCACAGCATAGGACAGTGGCGTCGAGGAACACTGGAGTCACAATGAGATGAACAGTGAATGTAAATAATAAACTTTAATACGACCCGACCATAGCATGTGTTACTTAATGCCACAAAAAGTGATCTTTCTCATGTTATTAATATTCGAATGTTATCCCATTTACTAGATGTCATTAAGAGTATCCAGATAATGACTGGCCAATAAATATCCCAGGAAAAACAAATCACAAGTATTTGGAAAACATTGAGCGCGTTCTTATAATCAAATGGCATGTTTTTGAGCTGTCAGTGGCTTGAACTTGTTGTGACCACCATGACAGGGCGCCAGTCATCTTACATCACAATTTGCAAAAGAAACATTTGTCCTGACCCATTGAGTTTAATGGCTGTTTGCTAACTGGTAGTGAAAGAGTTTTAAGGATCACTGTCTAGTCTTAAGCACTTCACTTCTTTTACATGTTATAAAAGTTTATTCCAGCATGTACCCGTCGATTTTATGCAATAACATGGGTTTAAGGAGAGCCCAACAGAGGTGAGTGGGTTCATGAGAGTTATTGATCCATTCCAAGGTCTATTCCTGACGAGAGAGAGAGAGAGAGAGAGAGAGAGAGAGAGAGA
>JAGKTI010003892.1:33527-53865 GCA_018397915.1 Birgus latro | reverse complement strand
CTCATTTGTTAGTCTGTCTCTCCATGTGACTCCACATGCTCCTCTCAGATAACTCATTTCCACTGCTCTCACTCTTGACTTCTGTCCTTCCAACAGGGTCCAAGCTTCACTTCCATATGTCAGAGTTGGTATCACAATACTGTCATGTATCAACTTTTTCACTTCCATGCTCACCTCCCTGTTTGTTATCACTGCTTTCAACGAACCAGCAACCTTCCTTCCCTGCTGTACCCTTTGGAGCACTTCACCCTCCAGACTACCATCCTTACTCATCACACTGCCCAAGTACTTAAATTCACTCACATTCTCCATTTCCTTCCCATCCAATCTCACTGTACACTCACTGGCTTCACTTCTCTCGAAGACCATCACTTTACTCTTCCCCACATTCACCTTTAGATTCCGTTTCTTACACACTCTCCCAAACTCATCTACCAAGCCTTGCAGCTCCCCTTCGTCTTCACTCAACAACACAGTATCATCTGCAAACAACAGTACAGGGAGTTTCCACACACTGCCCTCTCTCACCAGGGCCACTCCAACATCCACTGCCCTACCTTGTATCTCTTTTATAACCCCATCCATATACAGATTGAACAACCATGGAGACATGACACATCCTTGTTTCAATCCAACCTTCAAATGGAAAGATTCACTCAGTTTGCCATCCACACGCACTGCAGCCTTAGCACCCTCATACATACTCTTCACTGCCTTCAACAACTTCCCATCCACTCCATATATTCTTAATACCTTCCACAAACCTTGTCTATCCACCCTGTCATATGCTTTCTCCAGATCCATGAAGGCTGCATACAACTTCTTGCCCTTCTCTAGAAACTTTTCCACTAAGGATCTAAGAATGAATATCTGGTCTACACAACCTCTTCCCTTCCTAAAACCTCCTTGTTCTTCTCCAACTAATTCCTCAGTAATTTCCCTAACTCTGTCAATAAGTATCCTACCATATATTTTTCCTATTACACTGAGAAGGCAAATGCCCCTATGATTACCACACACTGCTTTTTCCCCTTTTCCTTTGTACAGAGGAATAATTATACCTGACTTCCAATCCTCCGGGACTCTACCCTCCTCCCAAGCCAATCTGCACACCTTCCACATCCATTCTATTACTATCGCTCCCCCATGCTTCAGCATTTCACCACACACTCCATCAATTCCTGGGGCTTTCCCCATTTTAACTTTCTTCATTGCTTCCACCACTTCCATCCTGGTGATTTCTTCCTCTCTTCTCACAACCCTCCTTCTCCCTGCCATTCCCCAGCCACTTATACTTGCATTACTTTCATTCTCTATGTTCAACAGTTCATTAAAGTGTTCTCTCCATCTGTTTACTTTTTCTCCCTTCTCCACTAGTAATCTACCATTTTTATCTTTCACACCCCCACTGACTTTGTTGGCACCCTGTCTAGCTCTCTTTACCTCCTTCCAGAACATTTTCTTACATTCCCTCCACTTTGCACTCAAATTCCTTCCAAACTCCTCATCCGCCCTCTTCTTACTCTCTCTTACTAATCTTTTCACCTCTCTCCTCCTCACTACAAATAACTCTCTCGTCCGTCTCTCAGCTTCTTCGTCTCCCCTGTTCCTCATCCACTCATTATGTGCTTTCTTCTTTTGTGCCACAGCCTCTCTCCCCTCTTCAGTCCACCATGCTGTTCCCTGAAACCCCTTTCGTCTTCTCTTCACCCCACACACCACCTCACATGCTGCACAGATTTCTTCTGTGAATACCTTGCACACACCCTCCACGTCCCCCATCTGCTCCAATCTATATTTACCCAGTCGCTCCTCCACTTCCCTTCTATATTCAGCCTTTATTCCATCCTCTTGTAACTTTTCTACCCTCCTTGTGACACATACTTCCTCCTGTCCTTCCCTTCTTCTCTTTCTCCATCTTGTTTGGACTCTGATTCTGGCCACCACCAAGTGGTGGTCAGAAAGTCCACTCCCCCAACTTCTATATACTCTTGCATCCATTATACATCTTCTCATCCTTTCATCCACACACACATAGTCAATCATTGCCTTCCGTTCATTCATTCCCCCGTCCTCTCTTCTCACCACTCCCCATGTATACCTATGGATCATTTTGTGCCTGAAGAGGGTATTAACTACCACCAACCCCCTCCCAGCACAAATGTCCACTAAAGCACTGCCATTCTCATCCATCTCTGCAGGCACACCCCACTCACCAACCACTCCATCCACCTTCTCATTCCCCACTTTTCCATTCATATCTCCAATCAGAAACACTCTCTCATTCCTTTCAAACTTTTCCAAGCAGGCTTCCACATTTGTCCAAAACTCTTCTCTCACTCTACTTACACGATCTTGCATTGGCGCATACACGCACACAGTTGCCCACATTTGTAGTCCAACTTTCACTCTTACCCACACAGTCCTTGACCCAACTGATCCATACTCTCTTACATTCTCCTTCCACCTGTTGCTCACAACAATACACACTCCCTCTTTCGCCCTCTCATTCTCACCCACTCCTGCGCATATACCCCACCCATATTCCCATTCTCTTACACTCTCACCTCGCCATTTAGTTTCAGTTATTCCACATATATCCACTTTCGCACTCTCAAGCACCTGTACAATCTCTCTCTCTTTCACCTCATCATTCATACCCCTCACATTCCAGGTCGCAATCTTTATCTCGTCCTTTGTCCTTTCATTTGTCGTCAACTTTTGGTCAATCCTGGTCCGAGGCTTCCTGTTTGAATTTTTAGTTAGTTGTTTTTACGGGGTGGGGCACTAACCCACCACCAACCCTTTTAGTCGCCTCTTACGACAAGCAGGGATACTGGGGGAGAATTCTTGAAAACCCCCTACCCCCAGAGGAGACATGATTATGCTATATAAATGCATATCAGGGAAGGAGA
Source organism: Birgus latro (assembly GCA_018397915.1). NCBI lineage: Eukaryota > Metazoa > Arthropoda > Malacostraca > Decapoda > Coenobitidae > Birgus > Birgus latro. The sequence goes on along the minus strand of JAGKTI010003892.1, from coordinate 50,950 downwards.
AAATAGACATAAATGAATACATAACCTATGGGGATGCATCAGAAGAGGACATTGCATAAAAAGAGAGGCATTAAGGACGTAAGAAAATTTAGTTTCCAAAATAGGTCACTTGATCAGTGGAATGCACTACCAAATGAAATAGTGTGTGCCAAAACAATTAATAAATTTAAGGATATGTACGATAAAATTGGTTTAAGATACGGAACAGTACGAGCTTGATACATGCTGTATCTGTCCACATTCTTGTTCTTTCATTCTTCCTTGCAAATTCAGACTCAATTGTTTTTCACCACCACAGTATTTATATCAGTTCTTCCCATATGACATCACTTAAGCACTTGCTCAAAGGTCTATTCACGGAATTCATTACTCCACTTTTTTCACTTACCATATTATTTCTTCTATCCACTCTCCACACTCATCACAGTTTTTTTGAACAGTGTCATCTCCACTGCCCTCATTCTGGACTTTATTTTCATGTCACACCAAAGCCTCACTGTCATATTTAAAATTGGGTACTAAAGCTCCTTCATGCAGCCATTCCCCTAAGACCTTTGTCTTGTATCAAGGCCTTCATAACACCAGCCACTTTCCTGAACCTTTGTGCAGTAATCCTTCAATTGTCTGACATAATAGAGCCAAAGGCATATCCGCATAGGGACAGAGTTCAGATACGCAACAGTATCCTCTACCCTACCCATACCCAACCTGTATGTACAGTATCCCTCCTAGTTTGCCAGTGTTCTCCTGTCTTTCTGCTGCGTTTAGGCATCAAAACACACATCAGAATACGCAGTGTAATCCTAAACACTATTAAAACAGTGCATAAACAAAAAATAAAAGCCCTACTTATATGCTCAGTACCCCTCCTTATTTTGGCAGTGTTCTGCAGTCTTACGGCTGTTAGATATCAAAACACATATTGGAATATACGGTATAATCCTAAACACTAAGGAAACAGTGCATGGACAATAAAAAGGTGGGAGCACTCACCATCGACTCACTTGATTTAGTTCTGCTTTGGGTGTCTGCCCTTTCCTCCCGTCCTTCCTTCCTTCCTCTTCTGTCTTTATTTCCTTCATTCTTCCCCTTCCCTCTGCCTGTGGGTGAATCTACATTGAGTAACAAGCCAAATGGTTTCGTGTACACCAGGAAACCATTTACTATGCTGGGTGGTAACCATATAATCAAATTTTGATGCCTGGTAGTTTAGTGGGTAATAAAGCACTCCAGTGGGATTGAGACAGTGTAGGTTTATATCCAAATGGGTTGGGGTTTATTGCACATGTAATGCCACTCAGGGATGAGTGAGGCCGGTCACTCTCATCTTAAATATCAGGACCAACTTGCCTAACCCCAGGCTCCTCCACTCCTCGTGGGGCAACATGGGATTGGATGATGGATGGAAAAAAATCCATAAAACTTACCACCCAGTGATCAGCAGATAGGCGTCTTAACTCACAAGGGTTCAGCAGTTGTACAGGTATCCCATGTGGTTTAGTGGCTAACACTGTAACTTAGCAGAGATCAGAGAACCACCACTGCTGCTACTGCCTTCTCCTCCTCCTCCTCCTCCTCCTCGCACAAAATAAATATATGTCTCATCTATTGCCCTCCAGCACAGTCAGCGGACACAGGTGAAAAAGTTTATGATCAAATTGCAGAAATTTGTTGTAAAGGGGATAGTGTAATTTTTGGAAACTTCAATCTACTGGTAACAAAAGTGGGGTGAAACGCTAACTGTGCACTCAGGACAAGAGCTTTACGTGAATCTTCAAGAAAGCGCCCTTTCCCAACACGTAGAATACCCAGCGAGAGGCAACAATATCCTATACATCATCTTAACTACAAATGATAACCTAGTCAACAATGTTGAAATTGGACCCGATTTTAGTTCCAGTGATCATCAAATTACAGTATACAGTTTAATATTACTTCCGAAAAAGTGAAAGAAACAAAAAGCAAAGAAAAGGTCCCAGATTATCATAGAGCAGATTTCACCAGGCTCAGAGCGTTACTTGCAACTACAGACTGGAATCAAATGTCTGAAGCAGGTGACATAAACCAAACATGGGAAATATTCACCAAAAAATTTAATGAAGCGGCATCTAGCTGGTAATAGTAAACCAAAGTGGTGGACCAGTGAAATTAAAAGTAACTTAATAGCCAAAAAAAAGGCATACCATAAATATAAAACTACACAAAATATTGATGATAAATTACAGTATGAAAATCTATGCCGTACATCGAAAAGACTTATCAAACAGAGCAAAACAGCACTGGAGATCCACATTGCTAATACGTGCAAATCAAATCCCAAAGAATTTTACATTTACATTAGAAAGAAAAAGGTTATGACTACATCAATGGGCCCTCTGGAATCGAATAATGGCAAACACACAGAAAATGAGGTTGAAATGGCAAATATTCTTAACGATTACTTTGCGTCTGCTTTTACAGTAGAAAACACCACCAGAAACCTACTCATACCCACAAACCAAGCAAATAGCACAGTCCTTAGTAAGTATACTACAGTAAAACCTCGATATAATGGACTTCAATAGACCGGAATTCGTTTTTATCGGACTCGAGGAGCTACCGGACTAAACTCCTATACTGTATATCGGAAAAAGTCCGATAAAGCCAGAAGCAGTCCGGACTGCCTGACCACTTCAGCTATGTTCACCACAATAAGACAAGTAAAAGACATGTTTTCACTGCACAGTACAGTATTACAGTATTATACCATTTGATTAATGTAGTGAAGGTATACAGTAGGTGCGGAAAGTATTGACGCTTTTTTGCCGACGTCATTCTTTTTCGCGTTAAGTGAAGTAAGGTCAATACTACCCTCCCCTGTGATGCGAAATGAGCTGACGCTTTTTCAACGGGAGCTGGCAACCCTGCTTGATTGGTTTGGCATCACAGGAGCAGGCTCAGTAATGTTTGGGCAGCCACAGGAGGAGGATTGTCTCTGTTTGTGATGCACCACGAGGGCATGTTTTGACTCAAATAACACAGTTATTTGGTTACCTAGCACATTCTCATCATGCCTAAAGTAACCACAAGCAAGGACAAACGTGTAGAAGTGATTACTTTATACAAAGCTGGCCACAAACTCCCATTTATTGCAAATCAGATGGTGTTAGACTGAGGACAGTGCAGAGACTGGTGAAGCGGTTCAAGGACAGTGGGGAGGCCATTCCTCCCACTCCACTTCCCAAGCCTGGGAGACCTCGTAAGACAACCTTCAGGACCCGTCAGCTGATCTCAAGGCAAGTTAGCAAGGATCCAAGGCTAACAGCACGGGATTTAAAAGAAAAGAACCCACAGTTGCTGGCAGATGTGTCTGTCAGAAGTGTGCAGCAGCTGTTGCATGACGATCTGGGCTACAGGAGTTTTTGTGCTCGTAAAAAACCACTGCTAACTGCACTTCAGAAGAAAAAGAGAGTAAATTTTTGTAAGAAATATCTTGCCTGGAGTGAGGAGCAATGGAAAACTGTGCTTTGGAGTGATGAGTCAACATTTACTGTCACTGGTACCCCTTCATCACGAGTGTACCGCAAACCAGGCAGTGACCCCCTNTTTTTCAACGGGAGCTGGCAACCCTGCTTGATAGGTTTGGCACCACAGGAGCAGGCTCAGTAATGTTTGGGCAGCCACAGGAGGAGGATTGTCTCTGTGTGTGATGCACCACGAGGGCATGTTTTGACTCAAATAACACAGTTATTTGGTTACCTACCACATTCTCATCATGCCTAAAGTAACCACAAGCAAGGACAAACGTGTGGAAGTGATTACTTTATACAAAGCTGGCCACAAACTCCCATTTATTGCAAATCAGATGGTGTTAGACTGAGGACAGTGCAGAGACTGGTGAAGCGGTTCAAGGACAGTGGGGAGGCCATTCCTCCCACTCCACTTCCCAAGCCTGGGAGACCTCGTAAGACAACCTTCAGGATCCGTCAGCTGATCTCAAGGCAAGTTAGCAAGGATCCAAGGCTAATAGCACGGGATTTAAAAGAAAAGAACCCACAGTTGCTGGCAGATGTGTCTGTCAGAAGTGTGCAGCAGCTGTTGCATGACGATCTGGGCTACAGGAGTTTTTGTGCTCATAAAAAACCACTGCTAACTGCACTTCAGAAGAAAAAGAGAGTAAATTTTTGTAAGAAATATCTTGCCTGGAGTGAGGAGCAATGGAAAACTGTGCTTTGGAGTGATGAGTCAACATTTACTGTCACTGGTACCCCTTCATACAGAGTGTACCGCAAACCAGGCAGTGACCCCCTGGATCCTAAGTACACTTCCAAGTTTGTTAAATACCCAGCCTCACTCATGGCTTGGGGCTGCTTTACATATTATGGTGTTGGTAGGTTGGTAATTCTACCTGCAAATGAAAAAGTGAACCGGAACAATTATTTGGAGCTCTTATGTGATGTTTTAAGTGACTCTTTTGTTAAAACCAAGGCAAGAGTATTTATGCAAGATTCTGCCTCTGCACATGTTGCAAAGTCAGTGAAACAGTGGCTAACAGACTGTGAGGTTCCCTTTATTCGAGATTGGCCCGGAAACAGCCCAGATATCAATCCCATTGAGAATTTATGGGCGCACATGAAGCGGCAGCTGCGTAGTATGGACACATCATCTTTGCCTAAACTTGAGGCTGCAGTCAAGCAGCTATGGAGCAGTTTTAGTCCGTCTGTTCTGCAAAACTACACCATCAGTCTCCCCAGACGCCTTAAGAAGATAATAAAGGTGAAGGGGAATGCCAGTAAATACTAAGTTCAATGGTGAGTGTTAATTTATTTGTTTCTCCTTGCTAACCACAAGAATGTTTTCTTTTTTTAAGATGGCGTCAACACTTTCCGCGCCTGCTGTAACACAGTACAATACTGCAGTGGTGGTGAAAACCACTGATGCAATCCGGACTAATGTCTGATATTGCAATCCGGACTAATGTCTGATATATTGGAAAAAGTCCGGATTAGCAGGGGTAAGTCCGGATGTCACTTTTATTGGAATTTCGCATTTTTCGGACTGGCTTGGGCCCCAATTAGTCTGTTATATTGAGGTCTTACTGTATCTATCATAGCGATATCCTTGCAGCCATAAGTAGTACGAACGTAAACAAAACCCCTAGCCATGATAAAATACCACCAAAAATTCTCAAAGAAGCAAAGATTGAGTTACTGCTGCCATTCTCTGTCTTATTCAGTAAATCACTGTGTACTGGGAAAGTTTCATGCGATTGGAAACTAGCAAATGTAACACCAATTTCCAAAAAAGGAAATAAGTCGCACCCAGGAAATTACGACCAATTAGCTTAACATCAATAGTGTGCAAATTAATGGAAAAAATCATGAGAAGATAGTTACCTATCTAAAAGAAAATAATATAATTAAAGACTCGCAGCATGGATGCAGACATCGTCATTCATGCTTAACTAACTTACTGGACTTCTTCCATGATGTTTACAAATCATTTGATGACTCGACTCAAGATGATGATTTTCAGAAAGCATTTGACACTGTCCCCCACAAGCATCTCATGAGCAAAATAGATGCACATGGCATAAAAGGAAATATGCAGAAATGGTTACAAGACTGGCTTTCAGACCAAAAACAGCGAGTTGTGATAAACGGACAGGAATCTAAATGGCATAATGTGATTAGCGGCATTCCCCAAGGCTCCGTACTTGGACCGATACTTTTTATTATCTATATAAACGATATTGACGAGGGTCTAAATTGTAAAATATCCAAATTTGCAGATGATACTAAAATAACCAGTCAAGTGACTTCAAAATTTCAGTGGCAACAGTTACAAAATGACCTTAATACATTAACAAGCTAGGCAGAAAAATGGCAAATGAAATTCAACACAGAAAAATGTAAAGTACTTCATATTGGAAGTAACAACTTCCATGAAAATTACAAAATGAATAATATCCAGTTATCAAGTACAGACAGTGAAAAGGATCTTGATGTGATAATATCAAATGACCTAAAACCGAGCAAGCAGTGCACTGAGGCTGTTAAGTTTGCAAACAAGCTGGTGGGTTTTTCTGCTTTTGAGTTTAAATCGGAAAAAGTCATTCTTGCCTTGTACAACTCGCTAGTGCGCCCCCATCTTGAGTATTGTGTGCAATTCTGGTCTCTGTACTACAGAAAAGACATAGAGAAATTAGAGAAAATACAGCGAAGAATCACAAAAATGATACCATGCCTTAGAAACAAACCATATGAGGAACACCTCGAAGAACTTAAATTATTTAGCCTAACGAAGCGCAGGTTAAGAGGTGACCTTATTGAAGTTTTCAAATTTATGAAGGGATATGACAACTTAGGCATAAATTATTTTGAAATAGACCAGTCGAGACAAACCAGAAGTAATGGCTGCAATATTATGGGAAAGCGTTTCCAGCCCCATGAAACAAAATACTTCTTCTTCAACAGAGTCGTAAATATCTGGAACAGATTACTCTCAGATACCATGGACAGTATCTCAATTAAGACATTCAAAAACAAAATAGACAAGTATTTGCACGAGAATCCTCAGCTGACTCTTTTTCTGCCAGAATAACTTACTTTTTTAGTTTTGGTGTTAATTTCTTCCTGCAGAGTCCAACTGAGACCACGTGATTACTATATTTACGTATATCTGTAACTTTTGAATTTCCGCAGAGTTCAACTGAAACCACGGGATTAATTAGCTATATTCACATGTATCTGTATCTTTTGAATTCCCACAGAGTCCGAGACAACGGGATTACCATATTCACGTTGTTATGCCTACAGACGCTCCATCTCAACGTACCCCTTTATAATGTCATACCGTAGCTATTAGTTTATTTGATTACTTTCTCTTTCAGGTTACTCAAACAGGTAGCTCACAGATAAAGTAGCATAGAATGAGACCTTTCCTTTCCAGTATATCCTATGAAATATCCATGTCAGTTTTTCCATACTGCATGGTGGTTTTTCTCACTTTTTTCCTGGAGGGTTTGGAGGTGGGGGGAGCCTTCTTGCTTTACTATCTTTATCCTTCAGCATGTAGAGATAGATCATGTAGTCATAGCCTTCTCTGTAACAAGCAGCCTCAAAAGGACCAGAAGGTCTGTTGCTGTTTGGTTTCTTATGTAATCCTCCTCCTCCCCCCTCCCCCTTCAAAGGATCAAGGCAGAGAATAGTTTTTATGATAAGGCCTTCAGCACAGATAACCGTCTCAAATCTCTCTGCACGCAAGAAGGAGTCGACTTTGTCAATCTGTGGGATGATCAAGGCAGACAATAGTTTTTATGATAAGGCCTTCAGCACAAATAACCATCTCAAATCTCTCTGCATGCAAGAAGGGGTCAACTTTGTCAATCTGTGGAACCAGTTTTATGAGCAACATACTCTGTTCCAGATAGATGGTCTCCATTTGAACTCAGTAGTAGCAGCACAGCTAGGTAGACTTTTACATGATAAAGTTGCCCTCTTCAAATAAAAAAACGCGGAACGTCCAGGAACAGTAACCTCAATGTAAATACCCACAAAGTCAGTTCATCAACTGTCAGGAATGGAATTAGAGTCTACTGTGTTAAGGCACATAGTCTACACAACAAGTTTGAAGATTTAGAATCTCTTATTTACCTAGAAAATTATGACATTGTTGGCATCACAGAGTCCTGGATTAACACATCTGACCGTGACTTTTTAGTGGAATACCAATTAACAGGGTACAACATTTTCAGCTGTGAGCGACCACACCGAGCTGGTGGCGGTGTTTTACTATATGTGAAAACTAGTCTCCACCCCCTTGTGCTATCCAAACCCAGTATTACCAGCATAGATGCCAGTTACATTCAGCTGAACATTAATTCGCACAAAATAATTATATGTCTCGTCTATCGTCCTCCAGCACAGTTAACTGAGACAGATGAAAAACTTTATGATCAAATTGCAGAAATTTGTTGTCAAGAGGATGGCATAATTTTTGGAGACTTCAGTCTACTGGTAACAAAGTGGGGTGTACTGCTAATGGCACACTCAGGAAAAGAGCTTTATATGAATCTTCAAGGAAGTGCCCTTTCCCAACACATAGAATACCCAGTGAGAGGAAACAGTATCCTAGACATCATCTTTACAAATGATAACCTAGTCATCATCGTTGAAACTGGACCTGAGTTTAGTTGCAGTGATCATCGAACTATACAGTTTAATATTACTACTGAAAAAGCTAAAGAAACAGAAGCAAAGAAAAGGTTCCAGACTATCACAGAGCGGATTTCATCAGGCTTAGAGTGCTATTTGCAGTTACAGATTGGAATGAAATGTCAGAAATCGATGACAAGCCAAGCATGGGAAATATTCACCAAAAAATTTAATGAAGCGGTAAAGTCATGTGTGCCACTACGTAACAGGCGTCCAGCTGGTAATAGTAAACCAGAGTGGTGATACAGTGTAATTAAAAGTAATTTAATAGCCAAAAAACAGGCATACCATAAATATAAAACTACTGTACACAAAATATTGATGATAAATTACAGTACGAAAATCTACACCGCACATCGAAAAGACTCATCAAACAGAGCAAAAGAGCACTGGAGATCCACATTGCTAATACGTGCAAATCAAATCTTAAAGAATTTTACAGTTACATTAGAAAGAAAAAGGTTATGACTACATCAATAGGCCCTCTAGAAATGAACAATGGCAAGCACACAGAAAATGAGATTGAAATGGCGAACAGTCTTAACGATTATTTTGTGTCTGTTTTTACAGTAGAAAACACCACCAGAAACCTACTGTTACTCACAAACCAAGCAAACCGCACGGTCCTTAGTGACTGTGCTATCCATAATAGCGATATCCTTGCAGCCATAAATAGTACGAACATAAACAAAACCCCTGGCCCTAATAAAATATCACCGAGAATTCTAAGAGAAGCTAAAAAATGAGTTACTGCTGCCACTCTGTCTTATTCAATAAATCGTTAAGTACTGGGAAAGTTCCATGGGAATGGAACTAGCAAATGTAACACCAATTTTCAAGAAGGGAAATAAGTCGCACCCAGGAAATTACAGACCAGTCAGCTTAACATAAGTAGTGTGCAAGTTAACGGAAAAAATCATAAGAGATAAAATAGTTAATTATCTAAAAGAAAATAATATAATCAAAGACTCGCAGCATGGATTCAGACATCATCGTTCATGCTTAACAAACTTACTGGACTTCTTCCATGATGTTTACAAATCATATGATGACTCAAGAGCAGCAGATTATTTACCTTGACTTTCAGAAAGCATTTGACACTGTATCCCACAAGCATCTCTTGAGCAAAATAGAAGCACTTGAAATAAAAGGAAATATGCAGAAATGGTTAGAAGACTGGCTTTCAGACCGAAAACAGCGAGTTGTGATAAACGGAAAGGAATCTAAATGGCATAATGTGATTAGCGGTGTTCCCCAAGGCTCAGTACTTGGACCGATACTTTTTGTTATCTATACAAACGATATTGATGAGGGCCTAAATTGTAAAATATCCAAATTTGTAGATGATACTAAAATAATTAGTAAAGTAACTTAAAAATTTCTGTGGCAGCAGTTATAAAATGACCTTAATACTTTAACAAGCTGGGCAGAAAAATGGCAAATGAAATTCAACACAGAAAAATGTAATGTACTCCATATTGGAAGTAACAGCAACCATGTGAATTACAAAATGAATAATATCCAGTTATCGAGTACAGACAATGAAAAGGATCTTGGTGCGATAATATCAAATGACCTTAAACCAAGTAAACAGTGCACTGAGGTGGTTAAAATTGCAAACAAGCTGGTGGGTTTTATTGGAAGAACTTTTGAGTTTAAATCGGAAAAAGTCATACTTGCCTTGTACAACTTGCTAGTGTGCCCCCATCTTGAGTATTGTGTGCAATTCTGGTCTCCGTACTACAGAAAGGACATAGAAAAATTAGAGAAAATACAGCGAAGAATCACAAAAATGATACCACGACTTAGAAACAAACCATATGAGGAATGCCTCGAAGAACTTAAATTATTTAGCCTAACGAAGCTCAGGTTGAGAGGTGACCTTATTGAAGTTTTTAAAATCATGAGGGGATATGACAACTTAGGCATGAATAAATATTTTGAAATAGACCGGTTGAGACAAACCAGAAGTAATGGCTGTAAAATTTTGGGAAAGCGTTTCCAGTCCCATGAAACAAAATACTTCTTCTTCAACAGAGTCGTAAATATCTGGAACAGATTACCCTCAGATACCATGAACAGTATTTCAATTAAGACATTCAAAAACAAAATAGACAAGTATTTGCATGAGAATCTGACTCTTTTCTGCCCGAATAACTTACTTTTATAGCTATGTGTAAGTTTATTCCCCTTTTGTCTACAAGACACCCCGTAAACAACGTACCTGTACATAGCGTCGCGTTGTGTCATTATATATTTTTCAATTTATTTGATGCAAGTAAAGTAATATAAGCACGGATTAGGCTAATATCTGCACAGATAGCCCTGAGTTATCTAACTTCCAACCTGTGATGGGCTGTGGATCACATGTACTGACTAATGAGACCACCGCTCCTATTTCTACCGTGCAGATTGCGTGTACCTGAGCCTCCTGGCTCAGTTTTATCTGCCTAACTCCTGTTTACACTAAATTCCCACCTTTATCTCATGTAATCCAAGTGAATGTTGGCTGGTCCACTTTGAATGATCCTTCCATTTGGTATGCTGTGTCTAGCTGCATGTGTTTTTGAGTGTGGTGTATATTTAACCTTGAGAGAATATTCTTTGGTGATAATGTATTAAGTTTCTTCCCGCAGAGTCCAACTGAGACCATGGGATTGTTATATTTGCGTGTATCTGTGTCTTTTGAGTTCCCGCAGAGTCCAGCTGAGATCACGGGATTACCATATTCACGTTGTTATGTCTACAGACGCTTCATTAACTCAACGTACCTGTTTATAATGTCATTCCGTAGCTATTAGTTTATTTGATTACTTTCTCTTTCAGGTTACTCAAACAGGTAGTTTACAGATAAAGTAGTATAGAATTTGACCTTTCCTTTCCAGTATTTCCCATGAAATTTCCATGTCAGTTTTTCCATGCTGCATGGTGGTTTTTCTCTCTTTTTGCTGGAGGGTTTGAGGGTGGGGGGGGGCCTTCTTGCTTTACTATCCTTATCCTTCAGCATGTAGAGATAGATCTTGTGGTCATAGCCTTCTCTGTAACAAGCAGCCTCGAAAGGACCAGAAGATCTGTTGCTATTTGCTTTCCTCCTCCTCCTCCTTGCTGCCGCTGCTACCACCGCCGCCGTCATTGTAAAGCTGGGACATGAGTGGGGACGTGCGGCATTGTGATGGAACACTACCGACCTCAGGAGACTGAAAACAGCCACAAGCTCACGTCTATCAGCGACTCAGCAGCAGTCAGTGTGCTCGGTTGTGGGTCCGAGAGTGAAGACTGGGGGTCGACAGAGTGGTGGTGGTGCTGGGGAGAAGGGGCTGGCACTTGTGGGGGTGGTGAGCTTCAAGAAGGAGTTGATCTTCGTCTGACGATAGGTGCGGCAATTCTGTCAGAGGATGACAGCGTCCCTGGCTGCCCGCAAATCCATTGCCAGCGTGAGTGGCGCCAACTCCTTGTCGCATTGAGGATGCTCAGCATATTTGAACACCTGCTCGATGCCGGCCTGTAGTGCACCAAGACGATGGAGTGGCGGGGTGGTCAGAGCCAGGGTCCTCATCCTCATCACTTTCCTCTGTCGGCCTCGCAGAGACAGCAGCGGCTATCTCCTCATCACACAACATCTGATAACCTGGATTGCCGCGTTCGTGTTCGACTAATCCCTCATGTCGTTGATGTCCACATCCTCATCTACGTTTCGTAGCCGAAGGTAGAAATCATCCACGTCATATCCTCCAGTCATGCAAAGCCTTGCATCCATGCAGGAAACGAGACCAATCACTTTCTAGGGTTTTGACAGAGACTTCCCTCCAAGTGAATTTGGTTCTCCTTTGTATTGTTTTTGTTTTTTCCTGGAAGGAACAGTAAAGTGGTCCCATGGCCTTTGGTTCCTTCTTCCTTGCTTTAAAAAAAAAAAAAAGTATCGGCCTCGTTGAACACCGCAGACTTGATGTAATGCCGCAGATTCTCCAAGGTCTGCTCCCCACGTGTGTCCAATCCTTCCTCATTCTCAAGCCCCACATCTCCATGTCAAGGAACCTCTGATGGTGCAGTGTCTTGGCTGCCATGATAACACCCTGGTCCATTGGTTGAATGAGAGCATTTGTTTTAGGTGGCAGAAACAGGCACTTAATACGGCTATTATCAGCAACCCAATCCTTCTCCGGTTGATGCGCAGGGGTATTGTCGAGGATAAGGAGAGCCTTCACCTGGTTGTGAGGGATACCAAGTTCCTCCATTTGATAATGGAAAACCTCCTTGACAAAGTGTCTGTGGAACCAGTCTCTGAAGATCTTTGAGGTAAACCAGGCCTTCACAGTATGGTACCACACAACAGGCAGGCTATCCATTAACCCACGGAGACAATGTGGCTGTTTTGCGCACCCAACAATAACGGGTTTGAGGCAGTGCATCCCGTTAGCATTGGCACAGTACAGCACCGAGACACGTTCTTTGGACAACTTCTGACCAGGCACAGTCTTCTCCGTCTCTTCTGCCAGGGTGTTGGTGGGCAAGGAGCTTTAGAACAGTCCAGTTTTGTCAGCATTGTACACTTGACCGAGAGCTAGGCCTTCCTCGATCAGGTGCTGCACTCTCTGGCGAAACGGCTCAACATCGTCCGCTGCCACGTCCAAAGCCTCACCATGTAACTTACAGCCAGCAAGTCCATGGTTGGTGGGGGCGCCTATCAACCACCCACTTAGTGTAGTCGTACTTTGTTTTTAGGGTAGCTCTACATTGAGTGGAAAGCCAAATGATTTCCTGTAAACCAGTAAAGCATTTAAAATGCTGGGTGGTAACCTTATAACCAACCAACACATGTTCCCTACATGACAGCAAGTGGGTTGGAAGAGGGTTAGTGCCCCTCCCCGGAAAACAGCTAACTACAATACGAACAAGAAGCCTTGGACCAGGATTGACCATGATGACTAAGGACTGAACAAAGGATATGTTACGGATAGCTGCATGGAATGTAAGGGATGCAAATGATGAGGTGAAAGAGAGAGAGATTGTCCAGGTGCTTGAGGGTGTGAAAGTGGATGTATGTGGATTAACTGAAACTAAATGGAAAGGTGAGAGTGTGAGAGAATGAGAGTATGGATGGGGTATATACACGGGAGTAGGTGAGAATGAGAGGGCAAAAGGAGTGTGTATTGCTGTGAGTAACAGATGGAAGGAGAATATAAGAGAGTATGAATCAGTTGGCTCAAGGACTGTGTGGGTAAGATTGAAAGTTGGACTACAAATGTGGGCAATTGTGTGCGTGTACTGTATGTGCCAACGCAAGATCATGCAAGCATAGTGAAAAGAGTTATGGACAGATGTGGAAGCGTGCATGGAAAAGTTTGAAAGGAATAAGAGTGTGTTTTTGATTGGACGTATGAATGGAAAAGTAGGGAATGTGAAGGTGGATGGAGTAGTGGGTGAGTGGGGTGAGCCTGCAGAGATGTATGAGAATGGCAGTGCTTTAGTGGACATTTGTGCCGGGAGGGGGTTGGTGATACCTAATACCCTCTTTCAGGCACAAAATGATCCATAGGTATACTGTATGTGGCGAGTGATGAGAAGGGTGGGAGGTGAACTGAATGAACGAAAGGCAATGATTGATTGTGTGTTTGTGTGTGGATGAGAGGATGAGAAGGCATGGATGCAAGAGTATATAGAGGTTGGGGGAGTGGACTTTCGGACCACCACTTGGTGGTGGTCAGAATCAAAGTCCAAAGGAAATGGAGAAATAGAAGAAGGGAAAGAGGAGAAAGTAGTACATACAAGGAGTGTGGAAAAGTTACAAGAGGATGGAAAAAAGGCAGAATATAAGAGGGTAAATATGGAGCAGATGGGGGATGTGGAAGGTATGTGCAAGATATTCACAGAAGAGGTGCATGGGGTAAAGAGAAGATGAAAGAGTGTGCAGGGAACAGCATGGTGGACTGAAGAGGTGAGAGAGGTTGTGGCATGAAAGAAGAGAGCGTATCGTGAGTGGATGAGAAATGGGCATGGAAGAAGTTGAGAGATGGAAGAGAGTTATATGTAGAGAGGAAGAGAGAGGTGAAAAGAGAGTGGATGAGGAATTTGGAAGGAATTTGAGTGTACTGTGGAGAGAATGTAAGAAAATATTCTGGAAAGAGGTAGAGAGAGTTAGACTGGGTGCTAAAGAAGTTAATTAGGGAGTGAAAGATAAAAATGGTAGATTACTAGTTGAGAAGGAAGAAAAAGTGAGCAGACGAAGGGAACACTTTAATGAATTGTTGAACATGGAGACTGAAAGTAATGCAAGTAGCTGGGGAATGGATGGGAGAAGGAGGGCTATGAGCATAGAGGAAGAAGTTAGTAGGATGGAAGTTGTGGATGCAATGAAGAAAGTTAAAATGGGGAAGCCGCAAGAAGTGATGGAGTGTGTGGTGAAATGCTGAAGCATGGGGGAGAGATAGTAGTGGAATGTGTGTGGAAGATGTGCAGATTGGCTTGGGAGGATGGTAGAGTCCCAGAGGATTGGAAGTCAGGTATAATTATTCCCCTATACAAAGGAAAAGGGGAAAAAGAAGTGTGTGGTAATCATAGGGACATTTGTCTTCTTAGTGTAATAGGAAAAGTATATGGTAGGATACTTATTGAGAGTTAAGGAAATAACAGAGGAGTTGGTTGAAGAACAGGGAGGTTTTAGGAAGGGAATAGGTGTAAATCAGATATTCATCCATAGATCTTTAGTGGAAAAATTTCTAGAGAAGGGAAAGAAGTTGTATGTGGCCTTCATGGATTTGGAGAAAGCAAATGAATGACATGTGGATAGACAAGGATTGTGGAAAGTATTAAGAATATATGGAGTAGATGGGAAGTTGTTGAAGACCGTGAAGAGTACGTATGAGGGTGCTAAGGTTGCAGTGCTGTGGATTGTGAACTGAGTGAATTTTTCTATTTGAAGGTTGGATTGAAACAAGGATGTGTCATGTCTCCATGGTTGTTCAATTTGTATATGGATGGGGTTATAAAAGAGATACAAGGTAGGGCAGTGGATGTTGGAGCAGCCCTAGTGAAAGAGGGCAGTGTTTGGAAACTCCCTGTACAGTTGTTTGCAGATATTATACTATGTTGAAGATGATGGGGAGCTGTAAGGCTTGGTGGATGAGTTTGGGAGAGTGTTTAAGAAACAGAATCTAAAGCTGAATGTAGGGAAGTGTAAAGTTATGGTCTTTGAGAGAAGCAAAGTCAGTGAATGTACAGTGAGGTTGGATGAGGAGGAAATGGAAAACTTGAGTGCGTTTAAGTACAGTATTTTGTTAGTGTGATGAGTAAGGATGGACGTTTAGAGGGTGAAGTGCTTGAAAGGGTACAGCAGGGAAGAATGGTTGCTGGTTCGTTGAAAGCAGTGATAAGAAACAGGGAAGTGAGCATGGAAGTGAAAAAGCTGCTACATGACAGTATTGTGATACCAACTCTAACGTACGGAAGTGAAGCATGTACCTTGTTGGAGAGACAGAAGTCAAGAGTGAGAGTAGTGGAGATGAGTTATTTGAGAGGAGCATGTGGAGTCACATGGAGAGACAGACTGACAAATGAGGAAGTGAAGGAGCATTGTGATGTGGATGTGATGGGAAGCGTTAGGAGAAACACACTGAGGTGGTTTGGCCATGTGGAGAGGATGGAGAATGAGAGACTGATGAGGAGAGTATATGAGTGAGGTGGAGGGGGGGACAGGGAGAGGGAGGCCAAGGATGAGATGGAGGGATGGAGTGGAGAGGTATTTGAGGGAGGGGGGTCTGAGCTGGGAGCAGGGCAATGAAATGGCAGGAGACAGGGCGACATGAAGGTGATTTGTTTGTGGCCACCCCTTACGGGATTGAGGCGTCTGGCAGTAGATAGAAGTCGATGCCGAAGTTTGAACCTGACGAGCCAACCCTCGGTAGCGTAGAAGTCATGCACGTTGTGTAGGCATGCAAACTTCTCAGCTGCAGCCTTCAACTCGGTCCCATGTACAGGCACACTGGCACTCCGTTGCTGGTGGAAGCAAACCAAAGGTCAATGCTGGTGTGGCGGGGCTGGGACATCACCTTCCGGTCACCTTTTTGAGTGGTATCCCCACAATCCTTTCTGTACTGATTCAACTTGAGGCCTGATCTCTTGATGTCAAACAAGGTTGAACAGGCCAAGTCATATTCACGCAGAATGCATGAAGTTGGCCAGCCCGTGTCAACCTTGCCCATTATCTTTCACTTCTCCTCTGGAGTCAAAATCCTCCTCTTTCGTTTCTCGGGTGGTGGTGGGACCATCATCACACACATGAGCATACCACAGAGGAAGAGTAAGGCTTGCAGAAGGTAGGGCACCATGCAACAGTGGAAGCTGCCATTGTTTTTCCTTGGCCATGCAATTCCACATGTGGAGAAACAAAGGCGAGAACTGGGGTATGGCATTGCCATGTCTCTATCCATGCTCGGCTTTGAGCATCTTAGCAAAAACTGGCACACTGGCCTTCGAGCACTAGGGTCGTTTTTGCTCGCCTAGGCAAATGTCGCAGTGTGGCAAAAACTCTGGGTCCCCATACATCATGGGCGTGTGGAGTGCCTAAGTAATCCTGACAGCAGTGCGACTTGGGCCATTCGGTAAGGAGGTGGTTGGCTGTGTGTGGCCGGGAGTTTCTGACTAATCCGGGCAACCGGTGGACTTGACCATTCGGTTGGGAGCGAGACATCCATTCTTACTCAGGTTGTGGGTTACAGTATGTAACTGGTAATCGAGGGGCTGGTGGGCTTTGACCATTTGGTTGGGAGCCGGACAGCCATTCTCACTCAGCTCGTGGGTTACGGTCTGTAATACACGCGTGCTGCTATTATGTAACCAGTGATCGGGAGGACAAGGGATTTTGACCATTTGGTAGGGAACCGGACAGCCTTGTTTTCTGTGTTCGTTGGTTACACTTTGTTACCCTCACATGGACAGAGGCGCTGGTGAACCACCCAACGAACTTTTTTTTTTTTTTTTTTTTTTTTTAAGGCCAGCTGGCTGCCAATCCTGCAACTTTTATGCCTAGGTACAGACAAGTAAATCTGGGTACTAGCCTAATAGGGCCAAGGCCTAACGTCCATATACAGAGCATGACCGGATACATAGTATCCATATAATTGAGTGATTGCTGTATTTCACTTCTTGGCACGTTTACCATTCTGTTTTGTCACTGGACCCAGTTACTTAACTTCCACACCAATTTGCCTCTTCTCACCAGCAAATCACACT
>JAGKTI010003892.1:0-23569 GCA_018397915.1 Birgus latro | reverse complement strand
TCTCTCTCTCTCTCTCTCTCTCTCTCTCTCTCTCTCTCTCTCTCTCTCTCTCCATTTTGTGTGTGGAGAGACATTGGAACACCATTGCTATTGTCAAATAAATGTGCTTAATAAATAGTGCCGTGTATAGTATTAAGTGATGTGATAACTCCTTTTTGTGTGAAAGTAAATCATTATGTCAAATTAATTGAGGGGAAGCATGTAACCCTTTCGCGCACGGTAAGTTTTATTAAGTTTCACGGCTCATGATTTTACTCCCCCGCGCGCTCCGCTAGCAGCCCGCAGTACGCAAATTACACGTATTCTCACCTCATTTTCGCCACCCAAACCTCAAAATGTTGTCCTGAAACTCACATCATCTTATTCGCCGATGTTTGTTCTAGCTGATAAGCCAAAAGAAAAACCAGAAAAATACAAATAAAAGTACACTAGGCCGCCATGAATAAACATTTTGGAATGTTGATCTCACTTCCCAACATCGTCGTTCGAGTGTTTTCCATCATACAGAAAAGTATTATTACAAGTTTTGATAGAGAATTTCATTGGCTTTCGAATGAGGTATGTTTGGTTGTGATGCAATTTGTAGTTTTCGAGAAAATAGCCAAAAACTAAAAGCCATTTTTGTAAAAAAAAAATTATTTTTGTTCAGGGAGGTATACTGCAGAAGTTTTCTCGCACACCTTATGTTTTTATTACATAATCTTATGTAGAATTTCATAAACTTTCTCCTGATACCTTTTTGTTTTGATACACCTCATAGGTTCTGAGTAAATCGCAAAAAACTACAGGGTACTCGCGGCCGTGATGCACTTTCGTCATGCGCTCACAATAACCGCCTACGTAACCACAACTTTTCATTAGAGAAATTACATAGTTATGTCCTGTATATACATAGAATTCACTGATCTTTATCATGGTTCTTACAGGAAATCGATACGTTCAGTAATTTTGGAGTAAATGGACGACAAAGATAGAACACTCTTCCTTGCCCGCAAGCGAGATAAAAACGCTCAATTTTCCTGCCTCACGAATACTTACATATTTTCGCTCGTTACGTTTTATTATTATTATTATTATTATTATTATTNGTAGAATTCACTGATCTTTATCATGGTTCTTACAGGAAATCGATACGTTCAATAATTTTGGAGTAAATGGACGACAAAGATAGAACACTCTTCCTCGCCCGCAAGCGAGATAAAAACGCTCAATTTCCCTGCCTCACGAATACTTACATATTTTCGCTCATTACGTTTTATTATTATTATTTTTTTTTACTCAAATTATACACGTGAAATATCATAAGCTCTGATAGTGCTCTCAGTAACTCGACATTTCCACTAGTCTTTTTGCTATGTACTGATACTAAAGATGAACTTTCTTCCATCTCATATGTGTATATGTAAAAAAACAATACTTATTTGTGAAAAAAATATAGAAATGTAGAAACAGGTCAGTGTACAAATCAACAAAATATGGATAACTCACTTGCTCCAGAGGTGTTGAGCTGCTGGCAGGAACTTGAAGAATAGAAGATGAGTTAGGTAGTGTGTGAGTTGTGTGTGCGTGCATGGGTGCGTGAGTGAGTATGTGTGTGTGTGTGTGTGTGTGTGTGTGTGGCGTATTCTCTGTTCCTTGCACCACGTTTGCCTAACATATGCGATGCACACAATAGATTTCTCCACGAACATTCGCTGCACGACATACGTGTATAATGTCATATATGTGTCGCTGTGTGGCGTATTTTCTTGTCTCTGATCATTACGTAACTGTCCGGTGTCAGTCAATGCACGCAATATTTCCTGGTGAACACTCGCTGCACTATTTTATACGTATATTTCACACTGAACCATATATAATATAAAACACTATCACATGATTCCATCCCAGCCTCTTCTGTTATTCCCTTCCCTACTGTTTGGCGTAAGAGACCGCATGTTCCCTTAGCAACTAATTCATATGTCTGTGTATCTCTATGGCATAACATAATGCCTGCTATGGTAGGTCAGTTATTTCACTAATCCAGGCACTATATGTTTCACAGATATAAGTAATGGCTTCACTATAAGGGTAAAATACATCATTTTATGGGTAGGGTGAGTGGAAACCCCGCTATAACAAACCAGACTCTGCCTCTAGTCCTAACGGCTGATAATGGGCCCCAATGCCT
This sequence comes from Birgus latro, assembly GCA_018397915.1. Classification (NCBI taxonomy): domain Eukaryota; kingdom Metazoa; phylum Arthropoda; class Malacostraca; order Decapoda; family Coenobitidae; genus Birgus; species Birgus latro. The sequence continues at coordinate 21,399 of JAGKTI010003892.1, read as the reverse complement.
TACAAACAATATATCTATGTTCAGTAGACAGAATCACTCTACATTATAGTAAAAAACACTGTACAATCACAATATTCCAATAATGGCTTCAGCCACGGGTGGGAGGGGGAAAATGGCGGATTTAAAGGGACAACACAACACAGCACGACCCTGCTGTCTGGCTGCTAGTGGAGCACTGAGATTCTATCACTACATACAGGCACATAGGAGTCATTGCAATGTTGCCAAAATCTTACCTCGGGAGAGACACGTGGCTGCTAGAACGTTACAAAATTTGACGCAAATCGACCGAAAACTTATTTATTTATTTATTTATTTATTTTTGCGTTTTCACGCGATTTGAGGTCCTGTGCTTTGGCACACCACACAACATGTAACGCAAATCGCGGTACCGTGCGCGAAAGGGTTAATACATCTAAAAGTTTGATAAATCTGAGAGTCATCCTTATGTGGAAATTCAGACACATGATGGACAAGAGTTAATGACTGTCATATTCTAGTACTGTACTGTAAATGAAAACTATATCCATTTTACACTAACTTGGCCCAGAATTTCACCGTTTTGCAGCATTTGTTCTAGTCTTTGTGCTTCTTATTTTATTTTAGTAGTTTAGTCACTCCTGTAGGAGGTGTCTAACATTGCCAGCTGACCTACTTCAGTAATCCCCTTTTCTTATGTTCTGTTCTATGCATCTCGCTCTCACTTTTAGTAAATAAATTGTTGTTAGTGTCCATAGCTCCTTTTGTGAAAAAAAAAAAGTATTTCTGTAAACGTGCACTTAGATGGTGCCAGGATGACACCACCTGGCTGCCTCCTAATTTGTGTTACATAACTTAAGTAGCTAATCACCTGGTTTCAGTGCTACTCATAGCTATGATGCATCTCACTCTGTTTAAAGAAAATAAAAAATAAAAAGTGCCTATAGCTTCTCCAGTGGAGAACAATAAAATGCATAGGTAACCATGCATATAAATAGCACCAACCTGCCCTTTTTGTGCTGTGTAACTTGTGAAGCTAGTCGCCTGCATTTGGTCCTGCTTCAATCCACCTACCTTAGCAACTGTGTTGTGAGACACTCCACTTGTTGCTGGTGGTTTGGAAGGGCCATATGATGTGTCCCATTTGTCAATTCTAGTTAGGTATAGTTCCAAGAAGTTTGCTGGGCACAGAGGCATTCGATAAACCTGAAATCCAATATATTGGAGTCTGATAGAGCGAGCGTTTACTGTACTGAGACTTATGACTGAAAAATCGTGTTTAGTAAGGATGCTTCTCCTAGTGGAAAGCACGGTGCTACTGAGGCTGCCGAAGGCAATTTTTTTTTTTTTTTTTGTCATAGGCTCCCTCCTCCTCCTCACTGAACTCATATCAACCTTGCTATATGATAAAGGCATGTCCCTGTTTAACAGTGCGATTGGTTAAGTAAAAACCCATCACTATGCAGGGTATCTCAGGGTAGATTTTTTTTTTTTTTATGGTGGTGGTCATAGGCTCCCTCCTCCTCCTCCTCCTCCTCACCGAACTTGTATCAACCCTGCTACATGATAAAGGCATACCCTTGTTTGACAATGCAATTGGTTAAGTAAAAACCCATCACTATGCAGGGTATCATATCTTGGGGTAGATTTAACATGTAAAATATGGGGATGTGTTTTTGAGCCTTGGCTTCCCCCCCCAACCAAGTCCTAAACCCACCCAAATGAGTATTAAACACACACACACACACACACACACACACACACACACAATGGCCTAAAAGCTGTAAAAGAAGCTATCCTAAGCCTAAAACGAATGCCTGTCTCGCTTGTACCTAGTGAAGGTCACTGGAGAATGCAATCTCCAATTTGTATTCAAACTTGGTAGAGAAGAAGCTGCAGCACTGTATACAATCCCACCATCAGATGGTCCCAGGACAATCAAATAAACATCTGTTATGCATAATACAGTACAGTAGTCCCTCATTTGTCCGGACATGCAGTATCTGGACGTGTTCATTATCCATACGGTGGCACTTGGCTTTATGAAACCATTATCTGAATTTACTTGCTACTATCTGGACGTAAATGTCCCGGAGAACTTCGGTCAGCCAGCTGACATGTTCAAACAATCGGTATCGTGGCTGCTGGGCTTGAGCCGTGAGTGGGAAGTAGTCATAACCCACAACCTGGGCCAAAATATCCATCCGCCCCTCTACGTGACTGAATGGTCAAGTCGAGTGCTCATCCGATCATTCCTGACAAACCTCCAGCACCTGAGTAACACAACTGTAACCCACAAGCGGTGTCAAGATGCCCGTACACATCGCCACTGAATGTTCAAAGTTGCACAGCCCCCTGGCTAAATCCTTCCTAGCTGCCACTGATGTTGTAACACAGACCGCAAGCCATGAGTACATATTCGGTGACAGAGGCCGTCTGCCTCTCTGCTGAACGTCGAAAGTTACCCAGTCACTGAGTTGAGTTTCCGCATGGCCACTGGGCATCTAACAGAACGCAAGCCACGAGTAAATGTACAGGTAAAGTGCCTGTCCGCCTCGTGACAGAAGGTTGAAAATCCTGCCCACAGCTTTGGTTATCCCCCCTTCCTATCCCTCCTCTATATCCTCCCAGCTCCCCCCACACTCCCTCAGTTCCTACCCTCCTCCGTGGTGATAACACTGACTCATGGGTATTTAAAATTTCTTGCAATTTATTCAACTATTATCGGTCATATCGAAATTCTGCAGAATTCACGAGAAAGCTGAAGAAATTCTGCATCCAGACATATACATAACTCTTGGAAGGTGCTGGCAAAATTTTACAGTATGATAGTTGGGAGTTATATGAAGGTTTTACCCCAGACACTTTATTCTCACTGCATTTCTGTACTTTTACTTATCAGTTTTATGTGTGTTTATTAGCTTGTAAACACCATCAAAGGTGATGGTATACCATTTCTACCAATATGCAGGGCTGTTGTTTGGCAAGCCACAGCTCACAAATACGAGTATTTTCTCCCTTCGGCGAACAAATTTTACACGCAAGTCACCTTATGGCGAGGAGAAAATACACCCACTTCAAAACCCAGTAAACTTCTGTACCTCCACTGTATATCCCCACTGCTAGATCTTAAAAGTGCTGAGTCAAAACTGTCTCCCACGCTTCGGGCTAGGCAGATGTAAGTCAATCCCGGGCTGGCACTCTCGAGGGGAACACTGTAGTACTTTGCTTTGGTATTAAACTCCGTAACCTGCCGAGTCCCACTACTGTACGATGCACGTCACTACTTTTTTCTGTGGACAGACCCACCGACTTGCATCATACGTCAGTCAGTTGCAAGGCCCGTCGTTTGCACATTTTTCAAGATTCGCGGGTGATTTTTGGTAGGCATATGTGGGAGACATTCCTCTACCTGCTGTCAAGAGGGGATACTACCTGGCCTCACCTGCCCCCCCCCACTTGGCAATTCACCTGTTAGCAGTAACCTGGCCAGTAAAGACACGTTGCCCCACGGTCTCTCCAATGACGAAATTGACTGTGAAAGTGATTCCTGAGGTGGAGGACAAAGAAATAAAGAAGCTAGAGCAAGAAACAAAGTGATGAGGTGGTAATGTAAAGGAAGGTGCCATATGTGGATGTGTTTGGTGACTGAACAATGCTTCTGTTGCCTATATAATTGTGTGAAAACCAATATAGTCTTGTACTACACATAAATTCGTACCAAATATATAAATAAATACGTAATTTAAAGTGTCTTGAATGAATGCGCGGCGCGTGGATAAACAAACACTCTTCTTCTTCTTCTTGGGGTAACTGCGGGGAGGTTCACCTTCCACCCGTCAGTATCGCCTAGATACCGGCATTGCCCCAAGAGAAAAGTAAAGGTAAAGGAAAAATTTAAAAATGTAAAATTTGGTAGGAAAGAGAGAGTTGGAGATTAGTTATAAGAAAAGTTTAAGATACGTATTTTCACTCCACATGGGTTGATGAACTGAATGACGATAGACTCGCACTCACTATCAGTGTTACCATGGTTCGACCTTGGCAGCTCTGCCCACCTGCTCACTACGTGTTAAATGCCTAGCGGATTTATGCTAACCGTGCAGCTTTAATTGCTATGAGATAGTTTCATTCCTGTCACTCTCCATGGATTCACTACTTAAAAAAATGCTATCTGAGGGGCTCCACTGTACAGGGGAATAATTATATCTGACTTCCAATCCTCCGGGACTTTGCCTTCCTCCCATGCCAATCTGCACACCTTCCACATCCATTCTATTACTATCTCTCCCCCATGTTTCAGCATTTCACCACACACTCCATCAATTCCTGGGGCTTTTAACTTTCTTCATTGCTTCCACCACTTCCATCCTACTGATTTCTTCCTCTCTTCTCACAACCTTCCTTCTCCCAGCCATTCCCAGCCACTTATACTTGCATTACTTTCATTCTCTATGTTCAACAGTTCATTAAAGTGTTCTCTCCATCTGTCCAATTTTTCTCCCCTCTCCACTAATGATCTACCACTCTTATCTTTCACACCCCAGCTAACTTCGTTTGCACCCCGTCTAACTCTCTTTACCTCTTTCCAGAACATTTTCTTACATTCTCTCCATTTTACACTCAAATTCCTTACAAATTCCTCATCCACCCACCTGTTACTCTCTCTTACTAATCTTTTCACATCTCATCTCCTCTCAACATATAACATTCTCTCGTCTCTCAGTTTCTTCGACGCCTCTGTTCCTCATCCACTCATTATATGCTTTCTTCTTTTGTGCCACAGTCTCTCTCACCTCTTCAGTCCACCATGCTGTTCCCTGAACCCCCTTTTGTCTTCTCTTCACTCCGCACACCACCTCACATGCTGCACAAATTTCTTCTGTGAATATCTTGCACACACCTTCCATGTCCCCCATCTGCTCCAATCTATATTTACCCAATCGCTTCTCCACTTCCCTTTTATATTCTGCCTTTATTCCATCCTTTTGTAACTTTTCTACCCTCCTTGTAAGGACTACTTCCTCCTGTCCTTCCCTACTTCTCTTCCTCAATTTTGTTTGGACCCTGATTCTGACTGCCACCAAGTGGTGGTCAGAAAGTCCACTCCCCCAACCTCTATATACTCTTGCATCTATTACACATCATCTCATCCTTTCATCCACACACACATAGTCAGTCATTGCCTTCCTTTCATTTAGTTCACCATCCACCCTTCTCAACACTCGCCATGTATACCTATGGTTCATTTTGTGCCTGAAGAGGGTATTAGCTATCACCAACCCCTTCCTGACACAAATGTCCATTAAAGCACTGCCATTCTCATCCATCTCTGCAGGCACACCCCACTTACCAACCACTCCATCCATCTTCACATTCCCTACTTTTCCATTCATATCACCAATCAGAAACACTCTCTCATTCCTTTCAAACTTTTCCAAGCATGCTTCCGCATTTGTCCAGAACTCTTCTCTCAATCTACTTACACGGTCTTGCTTTGGCGCATACACGCACACAGTCGCCCACATTTGTAGTCCAACTTTCACTCTTACCCATACAATCGTTGACCCAACTGATCCATACTCTCTTATATTCTCCTTCCATCTGTTACTCACAGCAATACACACTCCTTGTTTTGCCTTCTCATTCTCACCTACTCCAGCGCATATACCCCATCCATACTCTCACATTCTCACCTTGCGATTTGGTTTCAGTTAGTCCACATATATTCACTTTCACACCCTCAAGCACCTGTTCAATCTCTCTCTCTTTTGCCACATCGTTTGTACCCCTTACATTCCAGGTTGGGATCTGTAACTAGTCCTTTGTTTGGTCTTTTGTCATCACCTTTTGGTCAGTCCTGGTCCAAGGCTTCTTGTTCGTATTTTTAGTCAGTTGTTTTATGGGGTGGGGCACTAACCCACCACCAACCCTCTTAGTCGCCTCTTACGACAAGCAGAGATACTGGGGGAGAATTCTTGAAAACCCCCCTACTCCTACACAATGCATGAATTAATTGAATTTTACCCAGAAAATGATGATTCAGGGGTGAGTATGGCAAATATGTTCACCACCTGGCGTCATAGTGAACATAGGTAACAGACATGAAAATCACAATTATAATCACCTTTTTCACAGTCTGTGCACTCCAATATGGGACACAAAGCATGAAATAAATGAAATTTAACCAGAAAAATGATGATTTAGAGGTGAGTATGGCAAACATGTTCACCACCTGACAGCATAGTGAACGTAAGTAACAGACATGATAATCACTGAGAAAATCACCTTTTTCACAGCTTATACATTCAAATATGGGACACAAAGCATGAAATAATTGAGATTTAACCAGAAAAATGGTGATTTAGAGGTGAGTATGGAAAATATGTTCACCACATGACAGCATAGTGAATGTAGGTAAGAGACATGATAATCACCAGAAAAATCACCTTTTTCACAGTCTGTGCACTCAAATATGGGACACAAAGCATAAAATAAATAAAATGTAACAAGAGAATGAGGATTTAGAAGTGATTATGGAAAATATTTGGCAGTTGACGGTTTACTTACATGTCCGTGGTGGCTGGTACGAATATTACCCCCACCTCTAAGGCTCTGACAGTGGTGAAAAAGCTCTTGATGAATGTACAGTAGTCCAGTGTTGAACTGCACTTGATCCTTAGCACAGTGAATTATGATTGTTTAAACAAAAGCTAACACTATCGCCAACCACCCTGACAACTGCTTTCTCATGACGGCAGTTGAGAGAGAACCGGGGGGGGAAGGGAAGAGGAGCCTGGGGAGCGCAGGAAGCAATCGTAAACACGGCTGTTCGGCGCCGCGGCTCAATTTCAAACTTACGGGTCGAGAAAATCTTCTGGTTGTGTGTGTGGGGGGGGGGGGGATGTCCCAGCCAACGATGTCTGTTTTTTTTTTGAGGGGGGATGTCCCAGCCAGCGATGTCTGGTTCACTGGGTGTCCGGATAGTAGAGTGATAACTGTACTCTAAAATTATTCGAATAATCTTCATATTACGTCTACATTCTCAACTAATCAATCAATCTCAGCCTACTGCATTCAGAAATTACAATAAAAATTTACTGAAGACAGCAATGGGAGTCACCAGATTATAATTCAAAGTCGACTACAGCTGAGGCAGAAGCAAGTTAATTATTGACTACAAGTGCAAGTTATAAATAATATCCAAACCTATGCCATTCAGTGAATATAGTCCTTGATAATTCCCCATGAAATTAGTTATTACACTCAACCCTCGGATATCATGCCTAATTGATGCCGCTATGTCTGCTCCATAGCTGAAAACGCGATAGCCCAATTGAAGAACTTATGGTAATACTGTAATTCTAATTGGTGTCATGACCTCAGTATTTACCCCTAAGATACCCTTTTTCTATTTATCTATCTATAGCCTGACACCCTAATCCTGCAAAGGGTGGATGCAGACAAAACGCCTCCAAGTCGCTCTGGCACACACCATTTGCCTACCCTCCCCCCAGCTCACTCCCCCTAGCTCACTCCCCCTTCCCTCATATACTTCTCAACTCCATCCCTCCACCTCATCCTCGGCCTTCCCCTCCCTCTCCCTCCCTCCACCCCACCTGCATATACCCTCTTAGTCAGACTTTCATTCTCCAATCACTCCACATGTCCAAACCACCTCAGTGTATTTCTCCTAATCTTCTCAACCACACCCACATCCACCCCACAACGTTCCTTCACTTCTTCATTCGTCAACCTGTCCCTCCATGTCACTCCACATGCTCCTCTCAAGTAACTCATTTCCACTGCTCTCATTCTTGACTTGTTACCCTCTAGCAAGGTCCATGCTTCGCTTCCATTCATCAGGGTAGGATCACGATACTATCATGCAGTGACTTCTTGACTTCCATACTCACCTCCCTATTTCTCATCACCACTTTCAATTAACCAACAACCTTCCTTCCCTGCTGTACCCTTTCAAGTATTTCATCCCCAAAACTTCCATCCTTACTCATCACACTACCTAAGTACTTGAATGCACTCACATTCTCCATATCCTCACCATCCAACCTCACTGTGCATTCTGTGACTTCATTCCTCTCAAACACCATAACTTTACTCTTGTTCACATTGACTTTCACATTCCTCTTCTTACACACTGTCCCAGTTTCATTCACCAAACCTTGCAACTCCCCTTCATCTTCACTCAGCAATACTGTATCATCAGCAAACACCACCACCGGAATCTTCCACATCTCACCCTCATTCAATAGAGCCACTCCCACATCTACTGCCCTACCTTGCACCTCCTTTACAACCACATCCATGTATATATTAGACAGCCATGGAGACATCACACAACCCTGTTTCAGTCCCACATTCAGATCAAAGAACTCACTCAGCTCACCATCCACTCGCACAGTAGCCCTAGCTCCTTCGTACATACTCTTCACAGAACTAAACAATTTCCCTTCCACTTCATATATTCTTAATACCTTCCACATACCTTGCCTATCTATTCTGTCATAGCTTTCCCCAAGTCCATGAAGGCAGCATACATTTTCTTTCCCTTCTCTAGATACTTCTCCATTAAACATCTTAGAACAAATATCTGATCTACACACCCTTTTCCCTTCCTAAATCCCCCTTGTTCTTTTCCAACTAACTCCTCTGTTATATGCCTAACCCTGTCAATAAGTATTCTACCATATATCTTTCCAGTCACACTAAGAAGGCAATTACCCGTATGGTTACCACATGCTTCTCTCTCCCCTTTTCCTTTATATAAAGGAACAGTTATACCTAATTTCCAGTCCTCTGGAACCCTTCCCTCTTCCCAAGCCAATCTACACAATTTCCATATCCATTCCACAACAATTTCGCCCACATACTTCAGCATTTCACCACACACTCCATCAATTCCTTTGCCTTTCCCATCTCGATCTTCATCGCTTCCACTACTTCCGCCCAACTGATCTCTTCCTCCCTCCTCTCACTTCTTCTTCCCCCAGCCATTCCCCAGCCACTTATACTCACACTGCTCTCACTCTCTACATTCAACAAATCCTCAAAGTGCTCCTTCCATCTCCTCAATTTCTGTCTCTTCTTCACCAGCAATCTATTATTCCCATCTTTTACTCCCCTACTATTTCCCCTTTCACACTTACTTTCTTTACCTCCACTTTACACTCAGATTCCTCCCAAACTCTTTATCCACTTTCATTTTACTCTCCTTCACCAATCTCTTCACCTCTCTTCTCCACCTCACGTATACCTCTCTCTCTCTCATCTTCCCTACCTCTGCTCGCTAGCCATTCACTATATGCCTTCTTCTTTTGTTTGACAGTTCGTTTCACCTCATGATTCCACCATGCTGTCCCTTGCACACCCCTGCATCTCCTCCTCACTCCACAAACCATCTCACATGCTGCGCCTATCTCTTCCATGAAAATCTTACATTCATCTTCCACCCCTTCCATCTGCTGTAACTCATACCTTCCCAATCTTTCTTGCACTATGCTCTTATACTCTGCCATTTTCTCACAGTCTTGTAACTTCTCCAATCTTCTCACAGGAGCTATTTCCTCCTGTCTTCCCCTTGGTCGCTTCACCCACTTTCTTTCCAGCCTTACCTCGGCCATCACTAAGTGATGGTCAGGGATCCCATTCCCCCACCCTCTCCACACTCTTGCATCCCACACTTGTTTTCTCATTCGCTCATCCACACACATGTAATCTGTCATTGCCTTTAGTTCTACAAATTCACCATCCATCCTTTTGTACCAGATAATATAATGGTCTAAAAATGAGGATGCAAATTAAAAATATAGTATCTATCTAGGTATCTATTGCCAGCCTCCATAATCCCGTAAGGGGTGGCCATTTGACTTGGTTGTTTTACAGGGAGGGTTAATAAAAAACAGAACTTACTATCCTTTTTGATGGCCGTCTAGCATCGCTCATATTTCACCAGGAATAAGTTTCGGTGCCCATTAAAAAAAAAAAATGCAGTGTGAAACTATTTATGAAAGCCATTAGTCATCAACAATAACGGAAAAAAAAATAAAAGCTATAAAGAAGTCGTCAGCAAGGACTGTTGGTTTCGGGACAATTTGTCGTCAAGTCAAATTCACCGTTAAAACAGTTACAAGACAATTTGCTGTCATTAATGAAGACAGCTATGGGTGGTCTATCTATCAATTGGCAGATGCCGTAATCCCTTAGGGGGTGGCCATTTGACTTTGAATTATTTGGACATTGTAATATCACAAAAAAGATTATTGTTCTCGCTGTCACTGTTCGTGGTCTGAGGACGAACACCTGAATGGCTTGGCGGGCAGCGGGGAAGACTCGGTCGGGTGGCGGGGGAGACTTGGTCGGGCGGCCAGGCAGCGCTCGGCTGGCGCTGATGTCACGCGACCAATCACCAAGTGAATCTTTTGTTGGCTGGGCAGAGCGCCGGAGCCCTGCCTTTTTGAAATTTTTTAACACTTGTGCAGCGTGATAGCTGGCATTTAGTGTGCAGTAAAGGTATTTGGCTATTTTTTTTTTATACAGGGGCAATAGTGCTACAACGCTATAGCAGAACTCGCGATAGCCAAGGGATGAGTGTATAGAATTAATCTGTTATTATTAAGTATATTTATAGATTGACGGAGTCGTCCGTGTTTTGACGGGGACTTGTCTGACGGCGAATTGAATTTACAGAGAATTTTCCCGGAACAAGTCCACGTCCCTTCTCGCAGCTTTGCTGTACTTGAGGATATTTTCGCAGCTCTACACCTTTTTGTACTGTTTGGACATGCTTACCATGCGCCCTGCATCATCTCCATCATTGGGGGAGCCTGCTGCAAAGAAGCAGCAGCACCGTACTCCAACTCTGGAGAGGAAATTGGAAATTATAGGATGCCACGAGGAGGGGCAGGGAGTCTCGGAGATTGGGCGTGCTTTAGGCCTTGTAGCTTCCACCGCTGGGACTGTGACTAAGATAAAGGAGATGTACAAGAAAATGGCCATCTCATTCTCTGCATAAACAGGTATTACTTACTTCAAAATATGAGGGGTAAAGTTTAGGTTGGAGGTCTGAGGGGGTTCTGGAATGCAGCCCTCCATTTCTATGTATACATTAAAACCTCGATATAACGGACTTCAATAGACCGGAATTCGCTTTTATCAGACTCGAGGAGCTACTGGACTAAACTCCTATATACAGTAAGACCTCACTATAACAGACTAATTGGGGCTCAGGCCAGTCCGAAATATGCGATTTTCCGATAAAAGCGACATCCGGACTTACTCCTGCTAATCCGGACTTTTTCCGATATATCAGACATTAGTCCGGATTGCATCGGTAGTTTTCACCACCATTGCAGTATTGTACTGTGTTATACCTTCACTACATTAATCAAATGGTATAATAATTCTGTACTATGCACTGAAAAACGTCTTTTACTTGTCTTATTATGGTGAACATAGCCGAAGTTGTCAGGCAGTCCGGACTGCTTTCTGGCTATATCAGACTTTTTCTGATATATAGGAGTTTAGTCCGGTAGCTCCTCGAGTCTGATAAAAGCAAATTTCGGTCTACTGAAGTCCGTTATATCGAGGTTTTACTGTACTGGAAAAAGTCCGATAAAGCCTGAAAGCAGTCTGGACTGCCTGACCACTTCAGCGATGTTCACCACAATAAGACAAGTAAAAGACATGTTTTTCAGTGCACAGTACAGTATTATTATATCATTTGATTAATGTAGTGAAGGTATAACAGAGTACAATACTGCAATGGTGGTGAAAACCACTGATGCAATCGAGACTAATGTCTGCTATATTGGAAAAAGTCTGAATTAGCAGGGGTAAGTCCGGATGTCACTTTTATCGGAATTTCGCATTTTTCGGACTGGCTTGGGCCCCAATTAGTCCGTTATAGTGAGGTCTTACTGTATTTCAATAGGGAAATCATTCCGATATACGAAGTTTCGAATTACAAAAAGTTTTTTGGGTCCCTATCCCTTTTGTATATCGAGGACTCGCTGTATATACATAAATATGTGTGTGTATATATATATATATATATATATATATATACAGTAGGCGCGGAAAGTATTGACTTTTTTTGCCGACGTCATTCTTCTTCGCGTTAAGTGAAGTAGGGTCAATACTACCCTCCCCTGTGATGCGAAATGAGCTGACGCTTTTTCAACGGGAGCTGGCAACCCTGCTTGATAGGTTTGGCACCACAGGAGCAGGCTCAGTAATGTTTGGGCAGCCACAGGAGGACGATTGTCTCTGTGTGTGATGCACCACGAGGTCATGTTTTGACTCAAATAACACAGTTGTTTGGTTACCTACCACATTCTCATCATGCCTAAAGTAACCACAAGCAAGGACAAACGTGTGGAAGTGATTACTTTATACAAAGCTGGCCACAAACTCCCATTTATTGCAAATCACATGGTGTTAGACTGAGGACAGTGCAGAGACTGGTGAAGCGGTTCAAGGACAGTGGGGAGGCCATTCCTCCCACTCCACTTCCCAAGCCTGGGAGACCTCGTAAGAGACCCTTCAGGACCCGTCAGCTGATCTCAAGGCAAGTTAGCAAGGATCCAAGGCTAACAGCACGGGATTTAAAAGAAAAGAACCCACAGTTGCTGGCAGATGTGTCTGTCAAATGTGCTTGGCAACTTGTATGACGATCTGGGCTCCAGGAGTTTTTGTGCTCGTAAAAAACCACTGCTAACTGCACTTCAGAAGAAAAAGAGAGTAAATTTTTGTAAGAAATATCTTGCCTGGAGTGAGGAGCAATGGAAAACTGTGCTTTCGAGTGATGAGTCAACATTTACTGTCACTGGTACCCCTTCATCACGAGTGTACCGCAAACCAGGCAGTGACCCCCTGGATCCTAAGTACACTTCCAAGTTTGTTAAATACCCAGCCTCACTCATGGCTTGGGGCTGCTTTACATATTATGGTGTTGGTAGGTTGGTAATTCTACCTGCAAATGAAAAAGTGAACCGAAACAATTATTTGGAGCTCTTATGTGATGTTTTAAGTGACTCGTTTGATAAAACCAAGGCAAGAGTATTTATGCAAGATTCTGCCTCTGCACATGTTGCAAAGTCAGTGAAACAGTGGCTAACAGACTGTGAGGTTCCCTTTATTTGAGATTGGCCCGGAAACAGCCCAGATATCAATCCCATTGAGAATTTATGGGCGCACATGAAGCGGCAGCTGCGTAGTATGGACACATCATCTTTGCCTAAACTTGAGGCTGCAGCTATGGAGCAGTTTTAGTCCGTCTGTTCTGCAAAGCTACGCCATCAGTCTCCCCAGACGCCTTAAGAAGATAATAAAGGTTAAGGGGAATGCCAGTAAATACTAAATTCAATGGTGAGTGTTAATTTATTTGTTTCTCTTTGCTAACCACAAGAATGTTTTGTTTTTTTAAGATGGCGTCAACACTTTCCGCGCCTACTGTATATGGATGGGGTTGTAAAGGAGGTGCAAGGTAGGACAGTGGATGTAGGGGTGGCTCTAATGAATGAGGGCGAGATGTGGAAGATTCAGGTGTTGTTGTTTGCTGATGATACAGTATTGTTGAGTGAAGATGAATGGGAGTTGCAAGGTTTAGTGAATGAATTTGGGACAGTGTTTAAGAAGAGGAATCTGAAAGTAAATGTGAACAAGAGTAAAGTTGTGGTGTTTGAGAGGAATGAAGTCACAGAGGTTGGATGGTGAGGATTTGGAGAATGTGAGTGCATTCAAGTACTTGGGTAGTGTGATGAGTAAGGATGGAAGTTTTGGGGATGAAATACTTGAAAGGGTACAGCAGGGAAGGAAGGTTTTTGGTTAATTGAAAGCGGTGATGAGAAATAGGGAGGTGAGTATGGAAGTCAAGAAGTCAGTGCATGATAGTATCGTGATCCCTTCCCTGATGAATGGAAGCGAAGCATGGACCTTGCTAGAGGGTAACAAGTCAAGAGTGAGAGCAGTGGAATGAGTTACTTGAAAGGAGCTGACATGGAGGGACAGGTTGACGAATGAAGAAGTGAAGGAACGTTGTGGAGTGGATGTGGATGTGGTTGAGAAGATTGGAAGAAATACACCGAGGTGGTTCGGACATGTGGAGAGAATGGAGAATGAAAGACTGACTAAGAGGGTGTATGCAGGTGGGGCGGAGGGAGGGAGAGGGAGGGGAAGGCCGAGGATGAGGTGGAGGGAGGGAGAGGGAGGGGAAGGCCGAGGATGAGGTGGAGGGATGGAGTTGAGAGGTATCTGAGGGAGGGGGGAGTGAGCTGAGGGGAGGGTAGGCAATTGGTGGGTGACAGAGCGACTTGGAGGCGTTTTGTCTGTGGCCACCCTTTGCGGGAATAGGGCGTCGGGCTGTAGATAGATAGATATATATACATGTATATATGTATTTAAAATGAAGTGTAGTGTGTAATGTGCATGTAGTTTGGTGCTGGAAGTTGGAGTGGTTTGTATTGGAGAGCATCCCCGCCTACTCTCTGTGTTGCTGAAACACTGAAAAAGTTTAGCAAAGAGGGTTGGTCAGAAGCGAGTCCTGAGGGCTGATGAAATGGGAGCTCAAGCTCTCCCTGTAATCAGCTGTCCATCCCCCCTTTCTCTTTTTCACCCCCGGTGGATTGCGAGCCACAGCTCAGGCTGTGCTTGCTGCGCATCGTTGTTGACCATTCCACCCCTTTCCAAACTTTCACATGGCGCTCCACAAAGAAGGTAAGAGAGAGTTTTTTTTTCCTTTCACCAGATGATGCTCGGGATGTTTCTCTTCAAATTTATAGTAACATGGCCCTACGCGAAGATGTTTTTTTTCTCTCTCTCCCTCTTTCTCTCTCCACCAGATGTTGCCCTGGATGTTTATCTTCAAGTTTATAATAAACAAAAATTGAAAAAAAATCTTCATTTTTTGCAAGCCACGTGGTGGGAGAAAAAAAAAGGTAATTGCGCAGTCCATGGGTTAATTGCTAGGTCATTTCAAGTCCCCCCCTCCCCCCCTCCCCAGTTGCCTCCTGCATCCCTATCCTTGACATTCACACTTCCCACTTTCTGCATGCTGTTGTCATGCCAAAAACATCTCAGTCTACCCCTTCTTATCACAACTCCAATACACTGCCGTCCCTTCCCTCCTCTCAACTCTTCAATTGTAAATCTACCCCTCCCCACTTGGCCTTGCATTCAAGGATGCACTGC
The DNA here is from genome assembly GCA_018397915.1 of Birgus latro. Taxonomy (NCBI): domain Eukaryota; kingdom Metazoa; phylum Arthropoda; class Malacostraca; order Decapoda; family Coenobitidae; genus Birgus; species Birgus latro. The sequence goes on along the minus strand of JAGKTI010003892.1, from coordinate 6,213 downwards.
ATATCCACTTAATCACTGTCATTTCTTCTTTTCAAGCCTTTGAATATCCCTTTCCTTTACTGCCCTTGTCTCTCTACCATACAGCATTACACTCCTACACATGCTGCATACAAAGATTCCTTAGCACAGAGGGAGAGCCCTCTCATTGTCGAGAGAGGCAACATTTCCCTTAAATTCCTCCAGCCACTCCTTATCCTGGTCACAGAGCTAGCTCCAGCAGCCTCCAGCACATAACATGTTGTTCCTCAAATAACAAAACTCTTCCACTCACTCAAGAGACCCACTAGCAAGATCCGTTCCTTCACACTAGACAGTCTGCATGCTCTCTTCAGCACATCGCACATACGAAGTCAGCATTATCTTGCCATCTACCTCTAATGCCACTACATCTCTTGTGCATCCACTTATCACAAATACTGCACAAGATGGAGTTACTTCCCACACCTTGGGAAACTACACATGGTCACTCTCCCTCTGCTTTGATAGTACTGCCACCATCTCTAGATATAATCACTTTTGTTTTATCCATATTTACCCTCAACCTTTCTGCTTCATTCCATCTCTCCACTTCCTAAATCTTTCCTCTGCCTCTCTTTCATTGTCTACAATCAGCACCAAGTCATCAGCATACAACGTTTCCCATGAGAGTCCATTTCTGAAGTCAGTGTGAGAGCTTCAAGCACTGTGACAGTAAGGGGGCTCAAGACTGATGCCTGATGCTTGCCATCATTCACTGAAATATCTATTCACTCTCACTTGGGTGTAAGCACCCATATACATAGTCATAACCACTAAACCAGCCTCTCCTCGATCCCAAGCTTTCTTATTGCCTACTTCACCACCTCCCCAGGGACAGTCAAAAGCCTTCTACAAATTAACAAAAACAAAGCACAGCTCCCTTGTCTTTCCCATATATTTTTCCTGAAGCTGCCATACAATGAATAAGGCATCAGTTCCTGTTGCCTGGCATAATCCAAGCTGCATCTCGACAATATTCACATTTTCTGTAATAGTACCTTGTAGGATTCCCTCCAGTACCTTTATTTCCTTAGAGTTTATTATAAAGTTTGTAATTTTGTGGTCGAAGGTTGTTCCTGCAAGACCCTTGGGGGGGGGGGAGAAATGTGCCAGTAATCTAACAGTGGTACCCAGCATCCGTAAAAACTATGGTTTTGCATATTGGTGTGACGTGGGACCTCCAGATGCTATTCCACTATGATTGTCATTGTCATCAATGAAATGTATCATTACTCTGTGTGTCATCACAATAATACAGTCGTACCTTGCGGATAGCGTTGGTTTGGATAGCGGTTTCAGGGATTGCGACAGGATATAAAAAAACCCATACATGGCGGATGGTGACCGCCAGGCCGGCAGAGTTGCCAAAGTAGATACCCTGGCAACCCTGACAACGTATGCAAGGCAGTCAACATTTAGCCTGATGTCACATGTCCTCCCCCCCCCTTAGTTAGCACTTGTTGTTTTTCTCCTGCTTTGACGTCGGTTTGCGATTATTCCCTAAATTTAATGGCTTCTACCTCTGGCATGGGTTGTGCTGGTGGACAAGATGGTGGTCATGGTGCAGACGAAAGGCCAGGGACGTCGATGAGAGATAAAAGTGTGAAGAAGTCACGGGAATATATTTATGGTAAAGCCAAGAAACAGTAAACAGTGGAGGAGAAGATTATCAAACTTATAGAGGAAGGAGCGAAGACATGTGACTTATTGAAACAATTAAATGTGCCCGAGTCAAGTGTCGGAAATATTAGGTAACAAAATGATCATATTTAAGCAACAATAAAGGTGACTGAAAATTTTTTTGTGGAGGGGCTGGTGGTGCCAGACAGGCGGTGCATAATAGACTTTCGGTTATTGCTGAACACTATGTAATGAAATGGCTAGCCCGTCGATTGAAGGAGAAAGCAAGCGTTGATGGGCCAGAAATCAGGGGACAGGCAGTATAAGTTTATAAATCTCTAATGTGATAAAAAAGGTGTGAAAACCCAGCACACTTTACTGCCTCAAGGGGGTGAGGATAGATCAAGAAACACGTCAATGGGGGGCAGACATTGAGAGTGAATGTGAGGGAGAGCGAGAGTAAGAACGGCCCCGCCCCAGCCCCCAATAGACCCTAACAACTAATCATTTTGCTTACACTGTTAATCTTTTCTCTCCGTTGGGCTCCTCCGATCATAACCTCATTACCTTAATCTGTCCTATCTCCCCGGTGCAGCCTGTGGACCCACCAAAGAAATGCCGCCTGTGGCACTTTGGAGCTGCAGATTGGGAGGCCCTCAGGCAGTACTTCTTTGATTTTCCTTGGAACGATTATTGCTTCCATGGCTGGGAGCCATCTGGGTGTGCCTTGCGCATTACGGAGGTTATTCTCTCGGGCATGGAAGCATACATTCCTTTCTCATATCCTCTGACTAATGCAAGAAAGCCTTGGTTTAATCATACTTGTTCTAATGCTGTCCGCAGCAAGGAGAGGACCTATAAAAGGTACCGGAGCCAACCCACCCCTGAATCACATCTTTTATATATTTCTGCCCAGAATCATGCTAAGTCTGTTCTTCGCTCTGCTAAAAATAATTTCATCCGTGCTAAATGTTCTCAACTCTCCAACCCGAATTCTTCTCGCTCCTTCTGGCACCTTGCCAAAAACCTTTCTAACAACTTTACCTCATCATCCTTCCCTCCTCATTTCTACTCTGATGGCTCTGTAGCTATTTCTTCTACTGATAAAGCAGATCTCTTCGCTTAGACTTTCTCCTGCAATTCCACCTTAGACGATTCCGGTGCTGTTCCTCCATCACTTCCCCCCTCTGACTTCCTCTTGACTGACATTGAAATTTCTTCAGCTGATGTATTTTCTGCCATCACTGGCCTCAATATTAATAAGGCATATGGGCCTGATGGGGTCCCTCCTGTTATCCTTAAAAACTGTGCTTCTGTGCTTACACCCTGCCTAGGTAAACTCTTTCGCCTTGTCTATCAACTTATACTTTTCCTTCTTGCTGGAAGTTTGCCCTCATTCAGCCAGTCCCAAAGAAGGGTGACCATTCGCAACCCTCTAACTATCATCCAGTTGCTCTAACATCCTGTATTTCAAAAGTTTTCGAGTCAATTCTTAACAGAAAAATCTTAAAGCATCTTTCCTGTCACAGCCTTCTTTCTGATCGACAGTATGGGTTCCGTCAGGGACGCTCCACTAGCGATCTTCTCACCTACCTTTCAGACTCCTGGTCATCCTCCTTTCGGGACTTTGGTGAAAGCTTTGCCATTGCACTTGACATCTCAAAGGCTTTTCGATCGAGTCTGGCATAAATCTTTAATTTCCAAACTGCCCTCCTACGGTTTCTATCCTATCTGTGCCTTCATCTCTAGCTTCCTTTCTGGTCGTTCTATAGCCGCTGTTGTAGACGGCCATCGTTCTTCTCCTAGACTTATCAACAGTGGTGTTCCTCAGGGCTCTGTCCTATCACCAACTCTCTTCCATTTATTCATCAATTACCTTCTAAGCTGTACATCTAACCCTATCCACTCATATGCTGGTGATTCCACCCTTCACCTTTCCACTCGATTTCTGTAATGTCCATCTCAGTAGTTACTTCAACAAAAAAGGGATGAGGCTGTGGCACACCTAATGTCTGACTTGGCTTGTATCTCTGATTGGGGTAAAAATAATCTTATTTTTAATGCATCAAAAACTCGGTTCTTACACTTATCAACCCAACAAAATCTTGCTCAGGATTACCCACTAGTGTTTGATAATGAACATTTATGTCCTGCATCATCCCTGAATATGCTTGGGATTTCATTCTCTCGGGATTTGTCTTGGAAAGAACATATCACATCTCTTGTGAAATATGCTTCCAAGAGATTAGGTGTGCTAAGCCGATTCCAAACTTTCTTTACCCCTGCACAGTTGTTGACTTTGTACATGGGTTTTATTCGCCCGTGTGTGGAGTACAACTCTCGTGTGGGGAGGCTCCCCACATGCAGCTCTTCTCAATAGGGTGGAGTCAGAAGCTTTTCGTCTCATTAACTCTCCTCCTCTTACTGATTCCCTTCAACCTTTGTCTCTTCGCCGCAGTGTTGCATCTTTATCTCTCTTCTGTCGCTACTTCAACGGTCACTGTTCCTCTGGACGGTCTTCTTGCATCCCTCCACCTCTACGACGGGCACGTAGTACACGTCTAGCAGCAAACTCTCATTCCTTTTCTGTCCAACTCTCGAATGCAAGAGTTAACCGTTACTCTCAGTCCTTCATTTATGCAACTGGTCAACTCTGGAACTGTCTTCCTCTGTCTGTATTTCCTACTTCCTATGATCTCCAGTCTTTCAAACGCAGTGTGTCCAGGCATCTCGAAATGAACAGATCTTGAATTTGGCTCTTTTGTGTTGTTTTTGCTTTTTCTTGGAAGGAACAGTATGCGGGCCCATGGCCTTTGGTTCCTTCTTCCTTGCATTAAAAAAAAAAAAAGTCAACTTCTAGTGTGTCATATTTAACAAACAACACTCCAAAGCAATAAAAAGTAAATTTATATATCTTTCCATGTCTAATATACACTAATCTTCATTTTGAAAACAGTATACATGTTATATATGGCTGAAAACTGAAAAATGGGGTGAATCGTAAAAAGCACCAAACTATTTTGATATATTTAGGTAAGAAGTTTGCCCCATAGATAGCAGTTTCATGGATAGCGATGATTGTGCCAGACTAATATGATCGCTATCGAAAGGTTTTACTGTAATTAGCTACCACCTTCATCACAACAGTGCACATCACTACTCTCTCCTTGTATTAACTTTAGTTGATTTAAGCCACTCTCCCACGTGCACCAATCACCCAGTTACAATTTACACCCACCTACACTACACTTTTACCTACAACACCCTCCCACCTACACCACACCACCTTCCTACCCTTTCATATCCACAACCCTCTCACTTAACCACCCACCCACCTCTAATATCCTCCCACCAACCTATACTTCCAATCGACCTACACCCCCCACCTACCTACACCACTTACCTACATCACCCATCAACACCACCCTGTCACCTGCTTGAAACTTCCACCTACTCCAGTAACCCTTGTCATATTTATGGGAAACTTAAGACTACAAGGGGATAATGAACTTCACTGGTCCCATCCTGCCTAAGGGAGAAGTCTGACATGACACCAAGGACAAATACTGACACACACTTCTCTGTATATGTAAGAAAGTGAATTTTTGGATCAGAACCCTCTGTTAGTATTAGGTGGATATTGTTGTCTGTTATGCTAACTTTTGATTATTTTTCAGCCAAGTGATTGTGGATGGCTTATTGAGAAACTGCAGAGTTGTAGTAATGAAGAGCTGCTTCCTATTTTAAGGAGTGTGGAGTCATGGAGTTATGGCAAATGTGAACTGTATCACTGGATTGATGTTTTAGACAGGTATGTTTATATTGATATTGCTATATTTTCTTTCATGCTGTACCAAAAATGTAATGACGAGGCAACTACTATATAGTGCTTATTCTCAAAAGTGATTTTTTTAATGCAGCCATGACAGTATTAACCCCTAAAGACTGTTCATCATCAGTCAATGTGTCTTAGACAAGATATGTTCAGTCCAGTCCATGTTGATTTAGTAGAAGCCACAAAAAACAGGAGGGGTTGCCACACCTCTTCAATGACATAAATGGAAGCTAGCAAATGGGAACAACGGTATCTAGTGGTGTCTGGCATGATTGGTTCCCCCTAGATGTGGTAGAAGGCCCCCTCCCCTCCCCCAACCATCTCTTGACTTCCCTCTGCCCCATTGAATCCTCTTCTCACTGTCTCCTCCCACCCAAATCTCCCCCATACCCTCTCTATACCATTGTGGGGGTGTGTAGCAGTCATATTCCCTCCCTATTGAGGCCCCCCATCCCCCTCCACCTTCCGGGGGGCCCTCCACACCCACTCCTCCTCCCTCTGCCCCATTGGTTCCTTGTCTGGCTGTCACCTCCCACCCAAATAAAGCAAGACAAAGACCCCGCCATTGCATCACTGACTTACAAGCTGTAACCCTCGACCTGTTTTATGCAGTGGAATGTATATTATATCTGTTATTAGTTATTTATGTAAGGTTATTAGCCAAAGAAATTTAGTTTCTTTGTATAATTTACCCATTTTCCATCATTTTGATGGGAAACTTTTGTGATTGTACGGTACCT
>JAGKTI010003891.1:32301-53878 GCA_018397915.1 Birgus latro | reverse complement strand
CGACTTTTACCCATTGCGTAAAGAAAATCACCATTGGGTTTCCTCTGGAGTGATGTAGGGGTTCGGAATACTTAGGTTTCTTAGAAAATTTAACACTTTCATAGCGATTTGTTTTGCACATGGCGCCACATCATCGACCAACAAGGTTATTATTTTTATAATTATTATACCATTATTGTTTTTATTATTATGACTAAAATATTCGTTATAGCCTACATTCTTTTGAAGCTCATGACAGGGTATGTTATTCTAAGTTGTATATGAACACTGTATACCAGTGAATTTTATTCTCACGTGTAGGTTAACATGTACAGTCACGTTCATGAGTCCTGATACACATGTAGTTGTCTTGTCTGCTGTTGTGTCCACCGTTGGTAGGATGTTGAACTATTTCACTTGCTAACCGACCAAATTATGTTCAGTGTATCAGGCAGTAAGCACAAAAGTTCCATATTCCAAAAGCAGTGAGCACTACAATAGACAACAAACCCACCTGTGTATCGGGACTCATGAACACGACTGTACGTATTGTTGTGTGTATGTATACGTGTATGTGAACATGTGAAGGCTCTTTTGGACTACGTGCGTGAACGTTTAGCGTGTGGGGAGAATGAGGCGGTGGCTTGGTCGGTAGAGAGGTGGGCTACAGCCCCGACGGACCCAGGTTCAAGTCCACGCTGGGGCAGGTAATAGTTTAAGGATTTGAATTTCATTAAATTAGGCTTTACTGATCTACCAGAAGACCCGCCGACATGTCGTAAAAATATCCCCGCTAATACCAATACACCAGTCCTGTATGAGACAGCCCTAGCATGTATTCAATATGGACTGTGGGTATTAGCTCTGAAGTGGTGACATGTAGAGGTGTGTGGTATGTAGGAAGACTGCTGGGCCTTGATAGCAGGCAGTGAAGCCTATGCCCAGAGTCGGACACAAAAAAAGAAACATGTATATAAATATACACATACTGGTGCCCTTCATGTCTGGACATGCAGTCATGGGTTTTGTGTGCGTGTGTGTGTGTGTTGTAGTAGTAATAGTAGTAGTAGTTGCAGCAGCAGCAGCAGTAGTTGTGTGTGTGTGTAGTAGTAATAGTAGTAGTAGCAGCAGGAGCAACATTAATATTGTATGTGTGTGTGTGTGTGTGTGTGTGTGTGAGGAGTAGTAGTAGCAGCGGCAGCAGCAGCAACAGTAATACAGTATTGTGTAGTGAGGGAGAGAGAGAAAAAAATAGTTTTAGTATTTGTGTGTGTGTGTGTGTGTGTGTGTGTGTGTGAGAGAGAGAGAGAGAGAGAGAGAGAGAGAATTAGTTGTAGTATTTGTGTGTGTGTGTGTGTGTGTGTGTGCTATTTCTGTGAGCTCAGCAGGAGTCACATGAGGCCTGTACTTGGACCCCTGCCGCCCCAGTTCACCCTAACACCTACCGTACCCTCACTACCATGCCTACCATTATTACCACCATTACCATTACTACCATGCCTTTCATTATTACCACCATTACTATTACTACCATTATTACCACCATTACCAATGTTACCATGCCTGCTGTTATTACCATCACTACCATGCCTACCATTATTACCATTACCACTACTGCCATGGCTACTATTATTACCACCATTATTATGACCATTACCACCACTACCATGCCTACCATTATTATTGCCATTACTACCATACCTACTACTACTACTATCATTATTTCTCCCATTGGCTACCTACCATTATTACCACATTGCCATACTTGCCATTATTACTGCCATACCATCCATTAACACCATTACTCCCATACCATTAGTACCAATATTATCACACCTACCATTATTACCACCATCACCATTACTGGCATCTCTACAATTATTACCACCATTGCTACAATAGCCTACCTGTCATTACTACCATCACCACTCCCATAGGCTACCTTCCTTTATTGTTTCACCATGACCCCAATAATTATTTATGGTACCATTATTACCACTATTACCCCTTACACCGCTCTTGCTACCACACCTAATGTTATTACCACCTTTACCTCTACTGCCATTGTGTGTGTGTGTGTGTGTGTGTGTGTGTGTGTGTGTGTGTGTGTGTGTGTGTGTGTGTGCACGTGCGCGTGTGTGTGTATGTATGTCCAACTCTGGGTACAGGCTTTACAGCCTGCTCCCAAGGCCCAGTAGTCCTCTTACCATACACCTCGACGTGTCACCACTTCGGCACTAACATCCACCGTCCATATTGAATACATACTAGAGCTGTCTCATACAGGACTGGTGTATTGGTATTAGCGGGGGTATTTTTATGACACGGTGGAAATAGTAGTCAGATAGATAGATAGATTATTTTCTGGTCAGGAGGGTTGATAGGAGGTTAGTGAGGGATGTAAAGTTATAGGAAGCGAGGAGTGTGTGCAGCAGCACAAACTGTTGATCTAACCACTGACAGTTACATCACAACTGAATATATGGTAGTTTTCTTAGTACAAATCATATTAGCCAAGTAACTACTGTACTTGTGTCGTACATAAAGAAGTCTCTTTTGTTATGGCTGAACTGTTTTCTGTAATTTGAATAACCATACTGCTGAATAGGAAGTCTTAAGTACATGCAGTATATATTGTTCTATTAACAAAGGTAGCTTAGCAGCCAGGTAGAAGGCAGTAATGTTCATGTGGTTAGAGAACTGGTCTGCTGTCTAAAAATTATGAGAGTTTGGTCCTTGGCTAGGGCAGGAACAGTTGGATGATTTTAATTTTTTTGTAATGGCCTTTACTGATCTACACACCCACCAGATGCAAAGAAAAACACCCCCTCTAATACCATCACCATAATCCTGAACGAGACACTTGTAACTTGTATTCAGTGGAAACAGTGGGTAGTAGTGTTGAAGTCATTGGCATGTAGCCTAATGGTGAGTGGCATGCAGGACCCCCAAATCTTTGTCCACAGTTGGACACATTGCATAAATGTTTTTATACTTCTAATTAGGCTGCAGCCAAAAACTGCTGATGTGAGTATAGCAGTCCGTGAATGGAAAAATTTTTAACCCAAAAGATTTAACCCTTTTGCAGCAATGACAGCTTTTAACATAATATTCTGCTACTGCCAGTCAGTTTTATTCAACATGAGATGTTATAATGGTGAAGAGGTTCATGAAGGATATATCTAATCCTGCTAGTTCAAAATTGTCAGGCAGTTGCAAGAAAAAGAACAAACATTATCATACTGATGGAATTAATGAAAGAACCATGTGAGGAGAGATGGCAGATTTACAAGAAGTATAATAATGAAATACTGAGTAGAGAGCTTGACAGAGGAGATAAACGGTTCTGAGAAAAAGGAAGAAAGGTCAGATGAAAGGAGTGAACAGGAGGGGGTGTTGCAAAAGTGTACAGGTATGTTAGAAGAGGTGAATAAAGTTAAAGAATAAGAAGAATGTTGTCGAAACAAGTGAGTGTCATGGAAGAAAAGTGCTTGTATATATGCAGTACAGTACCTAGTTATAAGTTTATGAGGAATTTTCATGTGAGAAATTGACTAATACCAGTAATTTAAAGATGAAGACTCGCTAATAAAATGGATTGTCAGAGAAGTTAGATTTGTGTGAGATTTGAAATTACAGTAGCTGATAACAAGGAGTACTTGAAAAAATGAAGTGAGAGAGACTTAAAGCAAATATATAGCCTATGCCTAAGGAGAAAGAAATGTGCAAAGAGAAAGTTTAGTTACTGTATCGTGATGGATGAAGCATACAGATGTTGAAAAGAGGTGTTCAACTTCAGTCCAGTTAAGGAGAAAAGCATGGCAAAATGAGATGAAGTAAGATGTAGGAGAGGGATTATCTGTAGCACACATACAGTATTTGTAAAACACACACACACACACACACACACACACACACACACACACACACACACACACACACACAGGGAGAGAGAGGTGGGGGAAAAGAACTACAACATGAGAGTTGTTTAGGAATTTGTGTTTGTTTGTGTAATGAACCCCTCCACCCCTTACCTCTTTTTTTCTTGAGGGAGAGGGGGGGGGAGTGGAGGTTTGTTTTGATAAGTGGGGGAAGGAAGATCTAGGTCTTGGAATAAACAAAAGTATTTCTATCTATCTATCTATTGCCAGACACCATAATCCCGTAAGGGGTTGGACATTTGACTTTGAGTTATTTATTTTACGGAGAGAGGCACTAACCCTCCACCAACCCACTTGTTGACACGTAGGGAACAAAAGTATTTGCCACTTAATATTACCTCAGAAGGAACCAAAACTTGGCTACTGTACTCCATGTGATTAAAGCCATAGGAAACACTCAACACCCAGGAAAGAATTTATTCAACAGAAAATGCTCCAGCTGTATCATGAACTTGAACAGCATAATAGTAACACATAGTTGTCTTTGACCATCAGACAGCTGATGCACCTCAGAAATATTAAATCATTCTTAAATGTTCCCACTCCCTGAGTTGCATCAAGTGAGAGAAAGTGAGATTGTTGTGAAAGATATATTTTATATAAGGTACATGTCAGAGAACTATAGAGGGTATATATGTGGTGCATATTATCCATCTGAGGTATATGTAGCCTTGAGATATTTGTGTATAGCTACCTGTCTTAATGGTACATCATGGTTTACAAAGGAAGCAGGGAAAATGTATGGGTATTGCCAGTGGAAAGTTGATGGACAACAGATGTCAGTGTGAGGCATAAACATACTGAGAGAGAGAGCAGTTTGTGTGTGTGTGTGTGTGCATTTGTGGGCATGCGTGCAACCATCCCCTCTACCCCCTCCCTTCCTCACGAGACCTGTGCTGGCCTGGGTGAGTGTGTGTGCCAAGTTTACCCAGTCACAGGGTCTCAGTTGCCCGCTGCACCTCACACCACCATCTTTGCACTTCCACGCTCTCCCACCTAATGAATGAAGACATGTAGTGAACCAGAGACACTCATTTCTGGTACCTTGTAATGACTGCTAAAGATGTGAAGGATACATGCACTAACAGCCTATAGCAAATTCTATATTGTATGCTCTTGTTTGGCCTTGTACTGACTGCTAATGGACGTGGTGGGGAAACACTAACAACCTGTTAACCATCCAGTACCCTTCAGTGATCATAAAGGGATACTCTGTGGGCCTGTTATAAGGGACCCTAATGTTGAGAATGTGAAGCGCTATTGTAGGATGTGTGACTGATACTAATCAACGTGTAAGGACTCAGTTGAGATTAGGTGGTTTCAGCAAATGGGAAAAAAATTAAATAATTCTTGGAAGCAACAGAACATGAATTTTGCATATTTTTCATTCCCAGCACTAGAACTGCTTCAGTAAAAGAAGAGTGCAGTAATTATTGTGTGTTTTTTAAGGAACTGAGTCATACTGAGTTGGAATGTGTCAGTATTGTCTGTATTGTGAGGGTAGTATGTCCAGGAGTAGTGATGTGCTACTGCCTCTGGTAACACGACTACACCAGGTATACCGGAAGATGTGCTGCAAAAAGAACAGAAATAAGATCCACATGACAAGAGCGAGTGCAGGCAATATCCAGACTAAGAGAGCCCATGAGGAAAGTGATTTACAAGTATCAGACGTGACAGCTGTGAGTGATATCCGGACACAGACAGCCCTCAGTGGAAATGTACTTAATGTATATGATGTTGATCCCAAGCTGGGGGATATTCACGAACCAATTTTCCCTTCACTTGACAGCTCCCCAAAGGCAACAGCTTCAGGGGCAAGAGAAACTGATCCCCCATTCCCCCTGCAGAAGGATGGAGTTAGAGTTCTGCTTTTCCGAGACTGTGACACAAGAGGACGCAAGCTGCTGTACGATTCTAAAACCGTCATACAGGTTCCTCTCTCCGATGCTTCAACAACTGTCCCATCTTGCAAATCCATGTTCATGGCCTCGTGGGGTGTATCTGGGACCTCATTTGGGTCTGGGACAGCACAAACAGGGCAGGCAACTGGGAAAGTTGCAAGTAATGTTAGTGCATCGGCTACCTCCTCTTCCAAGGCTGATGTGTATGCAGAAGTCAGCAGAGGATTTGGTTATCAGGTAAGGGTGATTTTTTTGTGTACCAGTATTACTGTTGAGTTATTGTGTGCTCCACCTTTTAGTTGTTTTGGTATTATTAATTCTCTCTCTCTCTCTCTCTCTCTCACACACACACACACACACACACACACACACACACACACATACACACACACACACACACACACACACATTACTATTTTGTGAGCAGTACCTTCCACCTCCACCCACCTCCATGGATGCAGTCTCTATGGGTCACATCGTCAACCCATTAGACCAAGCATCCATTAGGTTATATGGTCACCACCTATTTGTAGCAGGTAGTTTCATGAGCTACAAGAAACCATTATGGCTATCCATGTATATCACTGATTTCTAAAAATGTTTAGTTGTCATGTCAATAGTATAGTAGTGTAATATACTTCTAGAGGGGGAAAAAAACATGACTGACCACAGCCAGTTGGTGTCACATCCTTGTAATACTGTCCTCTTATCTCTGTAGTTGTTATTGTTGCTTAACCTGGTGTGTCTGTCTGAGTAGATCCATTGACCACAAATGAGCATCTGCTTCTGTGGGGCCATCCTACAGGGTCAGAGATCTGATTTCCCTTTGTGGTAGACATCTCACCATGGCAAGATACAGGGAAATACAAGGAGGTTTGGCTCTCAGGTGGACACTGCAGCTTCTCTACCCAGGGTGCACAGTGGCACCATGTGTAGGCACCTCATCAGTGCCTGTCTGTGCAGTTGTTGTCCATAATGGCTCATAGTGGTATACTGGAAACTGTCAAGGGAGACCCCTGGATGGCATGTGGGGGTTTGCCTTTGAAGTTGTTGATATTGAGCAGTATTCTCACTGAAGTTTATTTGGATATTTTGCCTTAATACAGTACTCTGTCTTTGTCTAGGAGGCTGATGATGCTGAACAATATGGCCAGTTTGTTTCTTGTACCTGGACCACCTTGTTTGTTGATTTCATAATTTTTGACCTCTGCAGTCACTCTTTGGTGCATTCCAATTTATGTCATTTAGTTATTAATGAGTGAAAGAAAGTGCTACCTTATCCAAACCAGAGTTCAGCTGACAGTTACCGGTATTTCTCATTTCCAGCAACTTAGGCTGGTTCCCGAAGGTTTTCTGTCAGAGGTGATAGATGGCGCCGGGTTTGGTCAGTTAATTTTTTCTTTGTTTTATCGAGATGCAGATATAGACCCCTTGCTATAACAAACTAATTGGAGAGAATCCAGGTTCAGTAAAGCTCCTCAGGTGGTAATTCAAGTGCATGTTTGAAAATAAATGAGAACAGTACATATTCTACTGATAACAATGAAAACTAAACCCATTTCACATTAACTTGGCTCATAATTTTACTCTTTTGCAGTTTATTTCACTTCCTTGTCATAGCACTTCTTCAGGACTAGTACAGTAGTATCTGTATTACTATAAACTGCTATTACAATTTGGCAGTCACGATGGGGAAAAGGCAATGTCAGTTTGGAAGGACTGCATAATGCACACCACTACTTTGTGTGGTATAGCTAAAAAACAGTTCAGTGGGCTCTCAGGTGTTATGGGCTGCATAATGCACCCCAATTACTGTAATGACCATTGTTCAGTATAGACAACAGAAGTTCGTTGGGCACTGAGGCGTTTGTTAAATCTAAAATCCATTTATTGAGGTTTGTTATTGTAAAGTTCTACTGTACCTTATGGTAAATTGTTCATACCAGGGTCTCAGATGTATGATGATAATCAGAGTGGCCATTTAGGCACTCATGGCTTAGGTGGACAAATTGCTAATGACCAGGAAGTTGTGAGGTGGGCAGTGAAAAAATTGGGAGGTGAGGAATGGATCATTGGTTATGATTATGTACAAATGTTAGAAGTAGCATTAGAACTTACAGTGGAGAGTTTGCGGTGAAGATCAGGTTACATCATGGATAAGTCCTGTTCCCACTACTTTCAAAATGTTGATGAAAGCATTAGCATGACACTTCTGAGGGGGGTGCCCATGGGAACTCTTATAGGCTATTCATAGATTCAGATGTATAGAAATGGCAATGATTAGATGGATGTGTAGTGTGTCCTTGAATGCATGGCCTGGGAGGATTAGGATTGCAAATTAAGAGTTGAGTGTATCGGTGTTGTGATGAAGAAGGGTAGATTGAGATGTTTTTGTCATGGGAGGATGGAGGGTGACAGTTGGGTGCAGAAGGTGGTAAGTGTGAATGTTGTTGGTAGAGCTGCAAGAAGCAAACCAAAGAAGACCTAGGACGAGGTCATAGAATTGACCTCGGGGATAAGGGATTGAATAGGGAGGCTGTCAGAGATCGAGCAGCATGGAGAGCCACCATTAGGTGACCAAGGCCAACGCATGCAAATGCCATATTAATGTGGGAAATTGCTCTTTTATCAAATAAGACTGACTGTTACCATTGTAATACTGCCTAATGAAAGACAATTTGACCTGGGAAGGACCTTGGGTCTAAAGAATTTACCTGCCATAACCATTTCCATTAGCCCCTTAGATTTAGCCCTTTCAGAATGAGACGTCTGTCTTGGGCTGAATGACATAATATGGTGGTACTAAAATTTGAGGCTGAACTGCACTACAAGGGTTAGTGGAGATTGGTAACGGTTATATATTTGGTACACAAAGCCTTTCTCAAGCTTAGTAAAATTATCTTGAGGTAATGAGAATAAATTAGAAGACCTCATTGTAGTTTTGTCAGTTGACATTTTATTCTGGGCATTGCCATACAGTAATCTCGGGAGAAACTCATAGGCCCCAAAAATGTTCAGTAACTTATAATCCTTTCTACAAGTATTTAGCGCAAAAGAGCAACACCAAAACTGTATTAAATGTTTCATTTATCGTAGACTTCTGAAATCGTCCAGCTTTCTTGTTCTGCCCTCATAAATGGCTAAAAAAAATTTCAGTACCTGCAACAAGAGGGTGACACAAAAACAGTGGGTGACCTGGTGTTTGGAACGGTAGCACTGGCCTACCGGGGGTCCTGCTCTAAGCTTCACCTCCTGCAGGACCCCCATCGCCTCCTTCTCTCACGCATTGCCCCCGCCCCAGCCTCACACCTTCGTCCTTCAGCACCAGGCAGGTTAGTGGCACAGTTTGGCACACACCACGCACTTGCTTGCAGTACTGTAGTTCTGTTTCTGTATATTTTTTCAACAAAAAAATGTCATACAGAGTATTTCACTTAATACTTCATTCAGAAGAGCACCTCAAGCTACCCTTGATGTGAACTCACAAGTACAAAGTCAGGCAGAGATGTTATGAAAATCACTGTGCTTAAGTGGCTTACAGCTGCACCGAACAGTCAGTTGGTAAAACTACATAGAACATACATAATACTGTAAAATGTGTCAACTCAAAACGCCAGCAAAGCAGTGGAAATTACCATTCAAAATTCCACTTAGACACAGCATTTTCATCAAAATATTAAAAAAGATTTAAGAAAATCGTGTAGAAAATAAAACCTTTATTAAAAAGCAGTCTGTGTTCAAAGGATAAATTCGCCATCAAATGAAGGGGGAGGGGAGAAGGAAGGATTGCTGGAAACATAAATTTGTCAAAAACACAATGAAGGAGGGGTGACAAACCAGAGAGAGGCACATGATAATGGATTCTGATGCCAGCATAAGACAGTTCAGCACTATGGATAACTGATGGCATAGCACCTTGTCACAACTTTTCGATAATAAAGGTGTTAGGGGCAGTTTCACGCGCTTTTCAGAAATGCAGAATGTATGTCTCTCCTTATTATTGACATGCTTGTGATTAATAATCAAGGGCAGCTTAAGCTGTTCATGTAGGGATGCTACAGTGACCTAAGTGAGAATTTTTTGTTTTAATTATGTGATTTATGATTAGTGATCAGGGTATCGAAGCTGGATCCATGGGTAGCTCTGTCAGCTCTCTGGGTGAGGGAGTAAACCGTGTTGAGAGCCTGGAAGTACCCTGGGGCCCTGGCCGCTCCCTGGCATGGGAGGTTCCTCGTGTCTTGTCTTACACTGTCAGTGAGGGTGATTCTGGGATTGGTGGCCCACCTTCACCATACTCTTCAACCTGTGGGTCTTTCCTGTCACCACCATCCCTCCCACCCACACCACATGGAACACCTTCGTCACGGCAAGGTCAGTTTTCTTTCTTCCTAGAAGTGATTGAAATGATAGTGTCAGAATTATTGTACTAAAATACTGTGCTTCCCATTATCTGTTTTTCCTGTTAGCATACATTGACCAAATATTTGAATGGTTCAGGTTCTGGGAGTAGCCTAAAAAACTCTGGCAGCCTAAACAGTCTGCAGCGTCGGTTTCTACGCAATGTGACCACCTCATTGGAAGCTCTGGGGGAGGCAGGGAGTGGAGGGGAGGATGGTGGGAGTGGTGGAGTGCAGGGACAGCACCATCCCCGTCGCACCACCAAACTTGGCATTGCCGTCATCATTCAGCTTGGTGACAGTACGAGGACAGAACTGAACAAGTGAGAAAATATTAAATGACTTGTACAGGTATTTTTTCACACCTATTTTTATTAGGAGTTACTAGTGTGCTGTCATATTTGTAATTTTTTGGCATACAGTACATCCTTCAACTTTGCGAATTTTAACTTTGCGATTCACCAGTTTTGCTATGTAGTTCCAAAAGTCGTGTATTTTGAACATTTATGAACTTTGCAAGCTATCACAGACTTTGCGAAGTCGAGTGGTGGGAGAGGCGACTTTCCGCACTACTTTGCCACATGGAGTATTGACGTCATGGTTCACTGGGTGTATTGTGCCTCCTAGTTAAGTGGTCTGCCACCCCGAGATGTTTGTTTACACCTGTCCCCAAGCAAGGTTGCTGACCCTTGCAATTTCGTGGTGCTCCTTGCAAAATCCCAGCAGTTTAACCTTGCATGAGTGTTATCATGGCGCCAATGTAAGAAGAACAAGAAAATAAGTTTGGAGACCAAACTGAAATGATTGAAAGGAAAAAAACAGGTAAAGGTAACTGCTATTGATCAGGAGTTTGGTGTTGGTGAATTGACAGTGAGAATGATTTTAAAGAACAGTGAACAGTGGACATGTCTGTTACCTATGATGTTTACTTTTTTTTTGTTACTGTACAGTACATCAGTTCATGTTTGTTTATCATCGTAAAAGTAAGAGGTAGAGTCGAGAGAAAGAGTGGGAAAAAGTGCTTACCTTGGGGTGTTGTCGACCAATTTGCCTATAATGCATATATTTAATTGTTTCAATTTTGAGAATTTTATTTTTCGAATTTTAATTTTGCAAGGGTTTTTGTCGACCATGTTCCCGCAAAATTGGAGGATGTACTGTATTCAGGTAACCAATATTTTGGACCAGGAACAGAACACTTACTGTGAAACAACTTCTTTATACCATCTGTGTTACTGCAGACAAATTGAAGAGTGGCTGTTCTTGCACATGGGTGTAGTGGAGGGTGCACTGGAGAGGCTACAGAGGGCACTGGACTGGGCTTACCTCCACCGTCACACCTTTGTGTCCGCCACACATCATGCTGTGGCTCGCCTACAGCAGGTAGGGTTATGAGGCAGTGAAACATCACTTTTAGTGCTGCCCTCGGGTGGCTGCCCTTTCCTCTCTTCCTTCTATCTTTCCTTCCTTCCTCTAATGTTCTTTCCTTCATTCTTTCCTCTTCCTTCTGTCTATGGGTACACCAGGGAACAATTTACTACGTTGGGTGGTGACCATATAACCAGACTATGGTGCCTGGTGGCTTTGTGGGCAATTATGGTGCTCCAACCAGATTGAGTCAGTGTCAGTTCATATCCAAGGGTTGGTTGGGGTTTATTGCTCACATGATGCCACTCAGGGGTGAGTGAGGCTGGTCACTTTCATCTTGAATGTCAGGACCAACTTGCCTAGCCCTGGGCTGCTATGCTTCTCATGGGGCAACACAGGTTTAGAGGATGTATATTTGATGTACTGTATGTTTAAATTCCTGGTACTACCTTTAGATTATTTTGATGAGCTTAGGAGGAGGAGTTAATTACAGCTTTAATTTAATACATTCAGTTTGAGATGTGTTGCCCAAGATTGGATGGAGGTAGCTAGAAAATAATAAAAAAAAAAAAATGCCTGAAGAGATAAATGGATCATTTTTTAATTACTGGCTTAGAAAAGGAATGTAACATTTGCCACTTGCTGTTCTCCATGTATGCATAAATAGTGATTATATTTATGAACACTAGGTATGAAAATGTAGAAAATTAAGAAATTGAACTGTTAGGAATGTGTAATGGATGCATAGATTAGACAGGATTATAGGCTGAAATTGGTGAAAAATGCAGAATCATGATGTCTGTTGAAGGATAGGCTGTTCATAGATAGTATGGTCATGTAGGGAGATTTGATGTAAGCAGGGTACTGAAATGGGTTTGAAATATAATATCTATCTATCTATTGCCAGACGCCTCAATCCTGAACGGGGTGGCCACAAACAAATTGCCTCCATGTCACTCTGTCCCCTGCCATTTCACTACCACGCTCCCAACTCACACACCCCTCTCTCATATACCTCTCCACTCCATCCCTCCATCTCATCCTCGGCCTCCCCCTCCCTCTCGCCCCCTCCACCTCACTCACATACACTCTCCTCGTCAATCTTTCACTCTCCATCCTCTCCACATGCCTAAACCACCTTAACGTGTTTCTCCTAACGCTTCCCATCACGTCCTCAACCACACCACAACGCTCCTTCACTTCCTCATTTGTTAGTCTGTCTCCCCATTTGACTCCACATGCTCCTCTCAAATAACTCATTTCCACTGCTCTCACTCTTGACTTCTGTCCTTCCAACAGGGTCCAAGCTTCACTTCCATACGTCAGAGTTGGTATCACAATACTGTCATGTAACAACTTTTTCACTTCCATGCTCACCTCCCTGTTTCTTATCACTGCTTTCAACGAACCAGCAACCTTCCTTCCCTGCTGCACCCTTTCGAGCACTTCACCCTCCAGACTACCATCCTTACTCATCACACTGCCCAAGTACTTAAATTCACTCACATTCTCCATATCCTTCCCATCCAGTCTCACTGAACACTCACTGGCTTCACTTCTCTCGAAGGCCATCACTTTACTCTTCCCCACATTCACCTTTAGATTCCGTTTCTTACACACACTCCCAGACTCATCTACCAAGCATTGCAACTCCCCTCTGTCTTCACTCAACAACACAGTATCATCTGCAAACAACAGTACAGGGAGTTTCCAAACACTGCCCTCTCTCACTAGGGCTGCTCCAACATCCACTGCCCGACCTTGTATCTCTTTTATAACCCCATCCATATACAGATTGAACAACCATGGAGATATGACACATCCTTGTTTCAATCCAACCTTCAAATGGAAAGATTCACTCAGTTTGCCATCCACACGCACTGCAGCCTTAGCACCCTCATACATACTCTTCACTGCCTTCAATAACTTCCCATCCACTCCATATATTCTTAATACCTTCCACAAACCTTGTCTATCCACCGTCATATGCTTTCTCCAGATCCATGAAGGCTGCATACAACTTCTTGCCCTTCTCTAGAAACTTTTCCACTAAGGATCTAAGAATGAATATCTGGTCTACACGCATTATGACCCTATTTTTCCACGTTCTGACTGTTTGAACCATAATTTGGGTCCTCTGGTCGCATTATCTTTGTCACCGCCGTGTAGTACAGTTTTGAATTAGGCAGCTTCCTCCACTCGGGTTATGTTGATGTTTTTCGCGTTGACTAGTTTTTGGCCTCAAATTTTGCCTTCCGTGTTATGTGAGATTCACGCTGTAGGATCGTGCGTTGTGCAAGCAGTGACTGTATGTATGTGTGTGTGTCTGTGTATAATTATGTGAGAGTTTGAAGCTGGAAGGAAGCAAGGTAGGCCAAGCTGATGGAAGAGTGTGATAAAGGTATGAGATAGCAAGCCATGTAGGTTGAGGCAGCATAGGAACTGACAAAGAATCATAATGAATTGGTGAAGTATACATATAGAGTTGCACATTCCCCCCCCCAAAGCTATTTTCTTTCATCAGGATCTGGTTGATCTTGTGTGTGGTGCAAGACTTAGTCGGCCAGTGTGGCTGGGGCTACTCAGTGCAGGCCAGGGGATGGCTGGGCAGGGGGAGCGGCGAGCCTTGTGCGGCCTTCTGGTTGACACCCTCGCTTCAGTCCTTCATGCTCACGACACCAAAACCACCAATTTGTGAGTACTATACTGTCTCAGTCTGCATATTAACCCATTCAGTTCTATAATACCTTTTTCATTTTATTCTTTCTACTGCCAGGCAATTTATGTATATATTTATTTTTTTAAATAATTAAAGAGTTCAGTAATACCCCGACTTACAAACATTCAAGATCCGAGCATTTCAAAGATGTGAACACGAAATAAGTAACGAACATTTCACATGTATGAACGTAACCATGAAAAACTAATTTAGCTTTGTGACAGTAGTTGTGAGGCGGGTCACTAGATGGGAGTGTGGGTGCTAGGAGGTTAACCTGCTATCTTTTGTTTTTGTTTTGTTCGCCTGGAGTAGAGAAGAACGCTTCCCAGTTGTCAATCACGAGGTTTTTCTCAAGGGTGGAAACAAAATTAGACGAACCACAGTCTTCGAACATCAGAAACTTCACAAATGGCGTCCCCCAAGGATCTGTTTTGTCTCCTACACTCTTCAACCTATACATGCATGACATACCCACACCCCACACACAACAAATACACAAAGCTTCCTATGCAGATGACATAACACATGCACACACCAAAACGTAAACACACCCGCACACATCCTCCAACCTTACCTCAACACACTACACGAATGGTTCACCACAAACAGACTCAAAATAGCCCCAGCCAAATCTACATTGACCCTTCTCACAAACTGGACAGCAGAACACAGTCACATTCCACACCTCACCATAGACAACACTCCCCTACCACACACACACACACCCAAAATCCTTGGTGTAATATACAGTACATCAATGTCATTTAAACAACACATCACAAACATCAAAAATAAATTAACACCAAGACCCAATGCCTTGAAGTCACTTGCCCGTACAACATTTGGACACAACAAAGAAACCACAACCACCACAGTATACAAACAATATATACATTCAGTGATGAATTATGCAAGCCTTGCTTGGGCTCCTAACCTCACTAAAACACAACACTCTTCAGACCATACAAAACAAGGCCCTAAAACACATTCCACACCTCACCATAGACAACACTCTGCTACCACACACACACACACATACACACACACACACACACACACACACACACACACACACACACACACACACACACACACACACACACACACACACACACACACACAAAATCCTTGGTGTAACATACAATACATCAGTGTCATTTAAACAACACATCACAAACATCAAAAATAGATTTAACACCTAGACTCAATGCCTTGAAGTCACTTGCCCATACAGCATTTGGACACAACAAGGAAACCACCACCACCACAGTATACAAATAATATATATGTTCAGTGATGAATTATGCAAGCCCTGCTTGGGCTCCTAACCTCACTAAAACACACTATAATATTCTTCAGACCACACAAAACAAGGCCGTAAAAACAATCACAGGCTGCACTGCTACTACATCTACAGACCACCTACACCAAGAAACCAAAGTCCTCAAAGTCAAGGATCATCTAGACATAAGAGGCACCCAAATTCTTGCTGCACAAACCAACAACATCCACTACACTACATGGCAGCACATCCACACACACACCAAGGAACATCAAAACAACATCCAACATGATATCATAGACAAATACTGTCATATCTTCCCCCCTGCCCTCCTCAGACCAGCTTCCAGAAGCATATTCATGCTCAAATCACTCGCCGTTCCATTCAGTCACTCAAAGACAACACAAAGCTGCATGCACGGCCTCCTGATATCCATCCTTCTGAACGCTATCTGCCCCGTGAGGACAGGGTCCACCTGGGCAGGCTGAGATGTGGGCATCATCCAGCCCTCTTAAGTTATCAGAAGAGGCTGGATGACTACTTTGCTGACACCTTTCCAGGATGTAACAGAGCACCCCATACCATTAAGGACATCATGGAAGACTGCATTGCACACAATCACCTATGCCAACAACACAACATACACTCCTTGAAAGCTCTGTGTGAAATCCTGGTCTCGGCCATGGCCTTCCTTAGGGACTCGGGGCTTTTCGGCCAGACTGCCTAGGGAACAACTGCTACTACCTCCTTTGCTGAGTCTTCAGCTGCATCTGTTCAGCCTGCTTCTCCCGAAAATCCCGACTCGCTCACTTCTCTCTCCTCACCCACATTTTCCAACTAACTCCACTCCTCCACCTGCCTCTCTCACTACCTTCAAGTCTTGCTATGTCTGCCCTCAGGTTTGGTACAATAATGTTTATAAAATAAGATAACTCTTTTATCGCTTATGTCCAATGTGTATTTACAACTAACGAAACAACATGAAAAACTTGCCACATCCACATCTTCACTGGTGGCAAACGTTCCATTATCTTTCATCAGTTGTAAATAGGCATCGGACAGTGTCAGGCACAGAGTTGTGTCTCATACTCTTTGTTTTTCTTGTGTATTTCTTGTGTTAATTTATGCTTTTATATTTCATAATACAGCATAAACTGCTTAAAAACATTTAAAACCCAACCGACAGATCAGTGAACAGTACAGTGTTTTTTATGTTGTACGTGTAGTACAAAAACTTTTTAAACCCTACCGACAGATCAGTGAACAGTAGTGTTTTTTATGTTGTACGTGTAGTACTGTAAGAGATTTTCATTATGCGAACAAAATCGACTTGCGAATGGCCTCTTGGTACCAATTATGTTTAAGTTGGGGTATTACTGTACTCCATTAGGGGAAAGGCCAATGAAGGCTGCATCAAACCTCATCATAAACTTAATAATTTCAAGATAGCAAGACATACAAACATACAGTAAGACCTCACTATAATGGACTAATTGGGGCCCAAGCCAGTCCGAAAAATGCGAAATTCCGATAAAAGCGACATCCAGACTTACCCCTGCTAATCCGGACTTTTTCCGATATATCAGACATTAGTCCGGATTGCATCAGTGGTTTTCACCACCATTGCAGTATTGTACTGTGTTATACCTTCACTACATTAGTCAAATGGTATAATAATACTGTACAGTGGGGCCCCTTGGATAGCGACCTTATTAGTCCACCAAAATGGCCGCTATCCATGAAATCGCTATCCGAGGGGCAAACTTCTTACCTAAAAAATTAATACAGTCCTGGACTCCTTCAGCTATACCCCTAATTTCCTCCATTACCCATCAGTATCACGTCATATTTCTTCAGTACAGTACTGTAATAAGATAAACGTATACTACATACAGTATTCAAAAAATTATCTTTTTCTTTTCCCCCATGCAGTATTGTTTCTTTGGCTTGCCACGCATGTATTGTCTGGCCTTTTCGGTCACTTTTACATTACCAGCACTTCCTGTTTTTTCCCTGGGCCACCACCACCACTTGGGCCAGCCCCCGATGTTGAAGCCATGATATTAGAACACTCAGTAGCCAGGTAATAAATGGAAGGTCACAAAAAACTTTAACAATGGCAAGAGACAGTGACAAGTTGAATGGATGCGCGGTGTGTGGATAAACAAACATTCTTCTTCTTCTTCTTCTTCTTCTTGGGGTAACTGAGGGGAGGTTCACCTTCCACCCGTCAGTATTGCTTAGATACCGTCATTCCCCCAAGAGAAAAGGAAAGGTAGAGGAAAAATTTAAAACTGTAAAATTTGGTAGGAGAGAGATAGTTGGAGATTAGTTATAAGAAAAGCTTAAGATACATATTTTCACATGGGTCAGTGAACTACGGTCCTGACTCCTTCAGGTATATCCCTAATTTCTTCCATTAACCATTAATATCACGTGATATTTCTTCAGTAATAAGATAGTATATTACATATTCAAAGAAGATTAGCAAACTTACTTTTAATTCGTTTTGAGTGCCACTTACAGGCCGGTCCTGCAGTGAACCTCAATGGCTGATGACGACGATATTGTTATCAATTGTAGTTACCGTACCGTGGCAGCCTGCTAAAGCTGCTAAAAAATAAATACCTGTACTATACTCCAATGAAACCCTAAATTCCTACTGTGAACACTAATAAAATAAACTTACTTAACATGCAAATGGATAAACAAACTTTTAAATCTTTTTTGCCATTTATTGTTGAAATTACTGTCGTGCTTGGTGGTTATTGTACCACAGCAACCTAGCGAAAACGGCCCTGACTCTGCTCACTCTCCCTCTCTCATCCCTGCTAGAGCCGCTAAAAAATAAATACCTGTACTACACTCCAACGAAACCCTAAATTCCTACTGTGAACACTAATAAAATAAACTTAACATGCAAATGGATAAACAACTTTTAAATCATTTTTGCTATTTGTTGTTGAAATTACTGTCGTGCTTGGTGGTTATTGTACCACAGCAACCTAGCGACCACGGACCTGACTCTGCTCTCTCTCCATCTCTTGTCCCTCACGTCGTAACACATGGAAACGAACTTCATTCTCGATGCGATGGGCCTCTGTTTCCTCATCTTCCCAACCATCATATAGGTCCTCCTCGAGCTGAAAAGGGGGCATGTCGACATCGTCCTCTTCGTCTGACGAGGCATTCAAAAGGACTGGTCTCTGTGCCTCACGCTATATTTTTTCATTGGCTTGCCACGCATGTATTCTCTGGCCTTTTTTGTCACTTTTACACTACCTGCACTTCCTGTTTTTTTCCCTGGGCCACCGCCACCACTTGGGCCAGCCTCCGAAGTTGAAGCCATGATAACAGAGCACTCAGTCCCCAGACAGTAAATGGAAGGTCACAAAAAACTTTAACATTGGAGAGACTGAGGGTTGGATGAACGCACGGCTCATGGATAGGCAATGGGTCAATAAACTGACTGAGGATAGACTTACACTCACTGTCTGTGTTACCAGGGTCCGACCTTGGCAACTTTGCCCATCCACCCACTACATATGAAGATCGGCTCCCATGCACCATCAGCATTCAGATCAGATCAGATGATATTTGCCCAGTATTGCTTTTGAATCAGGTTCCAACCCTGGGAACTCTGCCCACCTGCTAGCTACGTGTTAAATGCCTAGCGGATTTTCGCTAACTGTGCACCATCAGCATGAGGGTAGACTCGCACTCACTGGCAGTGTTACCAGGGTCCGACTTTAGCAACTCTGCCCATCACCCGCTACAAATGAAGGTCGGCTTGTATACACCATCAGCATTCAGATCAGATCAGATGATAT
Source organism: Birgus latro (assembly GCA_018397915.1). Lineage (NCBI taxonomy): Eukaryota > Metazoa > Arthropoda > Malacostraca > Decapoda > Coenobitidae > Birgus > Birgus latro. The sequence continues at coordinate 34,458 of JAGKTI010003891.1, read as the reverse complement.
TCGCCCAGTATTGCTTTTGAATCAGGGTCCAACCTTGGCAACTCTGCCCACCTGCTCGCTACGTGGTAAATGCCTAGCGGATTTTCGCTAACTGTACAGCATTAATCTCTATGAGATAGTTTCTTTCCTGTCGCTACCCGTGGATTCGCTAACCAAAAAAACCCTACCCGAGGGGCCCCACTGTACTGTGCACTGAAAAACATGTCTTTTACTTGTCTTATTGTGGTGAACATAGCTGAAGTGGTCAGGCAGTCCGGACTGCTTTCAGGCTTTATCGGACTTTTTCCGATATATAAGAGTTTAGTCCAGTAGCTCCTCGAGTCCGATAAAAGCGAATTCCGGTCTATTGAAGTCCGTTATATCGAGGTTTTACTGTATATCATCTAATCCTGCATTGCCCCACGGGGATCGTAGGAGGCCGGGACTAGGCAAGTTGGTCATGACACTGAAGATGAGAGTGACCAGCCTCGCACATCCCTGATTGGCATCATGTGAGCAATAAACCCCAACCACCCCATGGATATAAACCTACACAGGCTCGGTCCAGTTGGAGTGCCTTAATGGACTGGTTGATGGTCATGTACAAGTTACATAAAGTAGTAGAATGGTCACTCGTATTCACCGGAGTATCATTAATTTTTCTCACTGATTTAATATTTATGAAGAAAAATAGTAAATCAAAGTTGGAGAATATCATACCTCGCGCGAGACATACACCCTCACTGTGACGTCACAACTCATTTCAGGACCACAGCTGCCCGCCGCTCACAACAATGTCTGGGAATCATATACCAGTAAAGGGAAGATTTCTGTGATATTCAGCTGTTATTATCATGATAGGCAAGTAAGACTTAGTGCGATAGCTCTCTTAATGATGAAGTATGCTATTTGTGTGCTTTAGTGAAGAGTTTTATTGGTTTTCGAGACTAGCGAACCTTGTGACAACCAGGTACCAGTAGGACAACTCGGTAGCATCAAGGTTAGATATGATAAAGTCGTAATGAAGTGATTAATGAACTGAATCAGAATAAGTATTGCTAGATCCTTACTCCAGGTACATATAGCCCTGAAAATGGGCAGTATTACGTAGGGGAGATGTCACAAAGACCGAAATATTTTAATGTTTTTTCCTCCTTGATATACCAGACCGTATACAGCTAGACGCCCGTGGAATATTTGGTTATCTGATTTCCTGGTCTTATGAACTGGTGATGTTTGAACATCTTTTTAGTAACAGCCAGTCTGATCTGGAGAAAAAGAGTTCTCATCCCTACCAATGACTTAAGCCAAAGTTAGGGTTGATTTTCCTTGACAAGTGACTGGTAGGTTAGGTTAAGCTGTGTATGTTAAGATATAATTTTTATCACCATATAGGTTCATACACACCTAATTATCTGAAATCCGGTCAAAAATATGTGGTCAATTTGACTATTAATAAAACTTCAGGATTCAGAGCAAAAATTTGCTGAAGTTAGTAGAAGTGTTTCACCTCAAGTTTGACAGTTTGCCTTGACAGACTTGTTTTGTGTAAATATTGATTAACAATGTAAATACATTTATTTGTGCTTTAACCCGTCACGTCCTGACCGATTTCCTACCTCCAATACCCCCCAGCCCTGAGCAATTTTTTTTTTTTCAAACCTTTGCTTTTGGTGAGAAACATCAAAAATTCATAAAGAAATCACCCTCCTTAGCTTATAAATGTTGCTACAGGTGACGAGTCAGCCTTACCTTTCGTTCTCTCTCAGGGTATTGGGCCTCAAAGAAAATGAACTATGGGAGGGTAAACTAATTCAAGCCACTTTGAATTACGTATTTATTTATTTATTTGGTACGAATTTATGTGTAGTACAAGACTATATTGGTTTTCACAAAATTATATAGGCAGTAGAAGCATTGTTCAGTCACTAAACACATCCACATATGGCACCTTCCTTTACGACATTACCACCTTATCACTTCTGTTTGTTTCTTGCTCTAGCTTCTTTATTTCTTTGTCCTCCACCTCAGGAATCACTTTCACCATGAATTTCATCATTGGAGAGACTGTGGGGTGACATGTCTTTACTGGCCAGGTCACTGCTAACAGGTGAATTGCCAAGTGTGGGGGGGGGAGGGGGGGTCAGATGGGGCCAGGCAGTATCCTCACTTGACAGC
>JAGKTI010003891.1:6963-32272 GCA_018397915.1 Birgus latro | reverse complement strand
GGGGGGGGGGGGGGGGGGGGGGGGGTCAGGTGGGGCCAGGCAGTATCCCCACTTGACAGCAGATAGAGGAAGTCTCCCACATATGCCTACCAAAAATCACCCGTGAAACTTGGAAATTGTGCAAATTATGAACCTTGCAATTGTGTGACGTACTGGTACATCGATGGGTCTAGCTGTGACAAAACATTGCGACGTACCCATACGTCGACAGGACGCCTCGGGTTAATCAATATTTATGCAAAATGGAAGTCTGTCAATGCATGTTGATCTGAAGGTGAAATATCCGCTACCTTAGCACATTTTATCTCTGAAACCTGATTTTTTTATTAAGTTATATTAAGCACAATTTTTTTACCGGATTTTAGATAGTTAGTTGTGCATGAACTTATGCGGTGATAGAAATTATAATATTTTCCCTTTAAAAGTGCCGATTTGATAAATGACCATCGATTCAGTATTTCGTTGAATCGCTTCACAACAGCAGCAATGATGTACTCCCGACCACCACAGCTACCTGGGTTTCATCCCTTGAAACGATGATAAATCTTTTTTCTGGTGTGATTCTCCTTGTGTTCTTGCACAGTGGAACAAAGCACCAGTGGTGGTTATTTTGCTGACTTGGCCAGGATGAAGCAAAGCTTGGGTAATCAGCAGAACCACAATCACACAGCTGGCAATCGCAGTCGTGTTTTGTCTCGGGGTTTATAGGCCTATGACATCACAGCCACTCGAGGCTCACGCTACCATCAACCTCTTTTTGTGCAACTTTGAAGGCTTCTATCTCCAAATTCTTACTTTTGTTTGTCAAATTAACTATATCATTGGATATAGAATACTCGAGTTTGGGGAGGCTATGGACATGATTGTGTGCAACACACATTTTAGGAAAAGAATCAGCCGGTTCATTACGTACGAGTCTGGGGGAAATAGTAGTCAGATAGATTATTTTCTGGTCAGCAGGGTTGATAGAAGATTAATGAGGGATGTTAAAGTTATAGGAAGCGAGGAGTGTATGCAGCAGCACAAACTGTTGATTTGTGACATGGTGCTTAAGGAACGAGTGATGAGAAGGAGGACATATGTACCTAGGAGGAAAATATGGAAGCTGGGAAACCAATCAGTAAGGGATGCCTTTTATAGTGAGATGAGGAGCGTGGTGGCTGAACAGGAAGCCGTAGATAGAGGCGTTAATGAACAGCATAGAGCCCTTAAGAACAACCTCTTGAGAGTTACCGATGCAATATACCGTTGGACAAGAGGCCCACCAAGACATAAAGTAACTTGGTGGTGGGATGAGAGTGTAGAAGCTGCAGTTACGGAGAAAAGAAGGCTTTTCCGGGAATGGAAGAAGGGTGGTAACAGGGAGGAGTACTTGGCTGCCAAGCGCAGGGCTAGAAGAGAGGTATACAGGGCGAAGTCTGAGTCACAGAGACTTTTACTTGATAATCTAAATCATGGAGAAAGGAAAAATATGATTTTTAGGGTGGCAAATCAGGTGAAGAGGGATAATCGGGACATTGTAGGTGAGCAGTGTGTGAAGAATGATGATGGAAGGGTAGTGGTGAGCAGTGAGGATATTAAAGATGCATGGAGAGAGCATTATAGCCGATTGTTGAATGAGGAGTTTGATTGGGATAGAGAAGGTTTGGAGCCAGCTGATCCAGTGTTTGGCCCTTGGCCTTTGACTGACACTGCTACTGTGAGTCAGGCAATAGGCAGGATGCGGGTGGGGAAGGCGGCAGGTGTGTCTGGGTTGACTGCCGAAATGTTGAAGGCCTCAGGAGATACTGGAGTGAAGTTAGTAACTGACCAGATAAATATGATTATATATGAGTGTGTTGTCCCAGATGATTGGCTGAAGAGTGTAATTGTAAATGTGTACAAAGGAAAGGGTGATGCCCTGGAAAAGGGAAATTACAGAGGTATAAAGCTCTTAGATCAGATAATGAAAGTAATGGAGAGAGTTCTAGAAGGTATGATTAGAGAAAGAGTGAATATCGATGAGATGCAGTTTGGGTTTATGCCAGGCAGGGGGACCACTGATGCCATATTCATTGTTCGACAGCTTCAGGAAAAATATCTATCTATCTATCTATTGCCAGACGCCATAATCCCATAAGGGGTGGCCATTTGACTTTGAGTTATTTGTTTTACAGGGAGGGGCACTAACCCTCCACCAACCCACTTGCTGACACATAGGGAGCATGTATGGTTTGGTTATATGGTTACCACCCAGCATTGTAAATGGTTTCCTGGCTTACAGGAAACCATTTGGCTTGTCACTCAATGTAAAACCACCTGTAAAGGAAAGAAAAGCAATAAGAAGTGACAGGAAAAATGGGAGAAATAGGAAGAGAGGAGGGAAAAAGAATGATAAAGGCTAAGGAAGAAGTAGGCAGCACTACATCAAGTGAGTGGATGATGGTCGCCACCACCTACCACTAACCAATATATTGGAAAGAAAAGGGAATTGTATTTTGTTTTCGTTGATTTGGAAAAGGCCTTTGACAGAGTCCCTAGAGAGGTGGTGAAGTGGGCAATGAGAAAGCTAGGGTTGGAAGAATGGCTGGTTAAGGTGGTTATGGCCATGTACATGGGTGCTCGCACCCAGGTAAGAGTTAATGGAGCTTTCAGTGATGAGTTTTCCGTGAATGTTGGTGTGCATCAGGGGTCAGTTTTGAGTCCCTTGTTGTTTATCATGGTGCTTGAAGCCCTCTCATGTGACTTCAGAGATGGACTCCCATGGGAGATGTTGTGTGCTGATGATTTGGTGTTGATTGCAGAGAATGAAAAGGAGGTGGAGGAAAGATTTAAGAAGTGGAGAGATGGTATGGGGTACAAGGGCTTAAGGGTAAATGCAGATAAAACAAAAGTGATGATATCTAGGGTTGGTGGCAGTACAATCAGAGGAGAGGGAGAGTGGCCATGTGCAGTTTGCCACATTGGTGTGGGAAGTAATTCCATCTTGTGTAGTGTTTGTGATAAATGGGTGCACAAGAGATGTAGTGGTATTAGAGGTAGACTGCGAGATGATGCTGATTTCACGTGTGCGGCGTGTCGGGGAGAGCAGATGGAGATTGTTAGGCGTGAGAGGGTTGAACACACAGGTGAGTCTCTTGAGTGTGTGGAGGAGTTTCGTTATTTGGGAGACATGTTATGTGCCGGAGGTGGGGCTGGTGTTAGCTCGGTTAAGGGGTCTTTGTATGCAGCATGTGTTAGGAGTGTGATGCTGTTTGGTAGTGAGACCTGGGCAGTAAAGGAAGAGGATATTCGCAGGTTTAAACGTACAGAAATGACAGTGATTAGGTGGATGTGCAGTGCGTCCCTACGTGCAAGGCCTGGGGGGGCTGGGTTTACGATGGAAGAGTTGAGAGGTAGGATGGGACTGGAGTGTATTGGTGTTGTGATGAGGAGAGGTAGGCTGAGGTGGTTTGGACATGTGGAGAGGATGGGGGATGATAATTGGGTACAGAGGGTGAGAGGTGTTAATATTGGGGGAGGGGTAGACCGAGAAAGACATGGGACGAGGTCATTAAGTGTGACTTAAGGGTTAAGGGACTGAACAGGGAGGCTGCCAGGGATCGAGCAGCGTGGAGAGCCGCCATTAGGTGACCAAGGCCGACGCATGCAAGCATGTTGGAGCCTTCAAAAACGAAACGAAACGAAACGANGGGGTTGGGAGGGGTAGACCGAGAAAGACATGGGACGAGGTCATTAAGCGTGACTTAAGGGTTAAGGGACTGAACAGGGAGGCTGCCAGGGATCGAGCAGCGTGAAGAGCTGCATGCAAGCATGTTGGAGCCTTCAAAAACGAAAACGATTGGACATGTGGAGAGGATGGGGGATGATAATTGGGTATAGAGGGTGAGAGGTGTTAATATTGGGGGAGGGGTAGACCGAGAAAGACATGGGACAAGGTCATTAAGTGTGACTTAAGGGTTAAGGGACTGAACAGGGAGGCTGCCAGGGATCGAGCAGCGTGGAGAGCTGCCATTAGGTGACCAAGGCTGACGCATGCAAGCATGTTGGAGCCTTCAAAAACGAAAATGATTGGATAATTCAGCACATTTATCACCCAAATAAATTGTTTCAACAACTTCCCATCCACTCCATATATTCTTAATACTTTCCACAATCCTTGTCTATCCATCCTGTCATATGCTTTCTCCAGATCCATGAAGGCTGCATACAACTTCTTTCCCTTCTCTAGAAACTTTTCCACTAAGGATCTAAGAATGAATATCTGGTCTACACAACCTTTTCCCTTCCTAAAACCTCCCTGTTCTTCTCCAACTAATCCCTCTATTATCTCCCTAACTCTGTCAATAAGTATCCTACCATATACTTTTCCTATTACATTGAGAAGGCAAATGCCCCTATGATTACCACACACTACTTTTTCCCCTTTTCCTTTGTACAGAGGAATAATTATACCTGACTTCCAATCTTCTGGGACTCTACCCTCCTCCCATGCCAATCTGCAGTGAAGAGTATGTATGAGGGTGCTAAGGCTGCAGTGCATGTGGATGGCAAACTGAGTGAATCTTTCCATTTGAAGGTTAGATTGAAACAAGGATGTGTCATGTCTCCATGGTTGTTCAATCTGTACATGGATGGGGTTATAAAAGAGATACAAGGTCGGGCAGTGGATGTTGGAGCGGTCCTAGTGAGAGAGGGCAGTGTTTGAAAACTCCCTGTACTGTTGTTTGCTGATGATACTGTGTTGTTGAGTGAAGACAGAGGGGAGCTGCAAGGCTTGGTAGATGAGTTTTGGAGATTGTGTAAGAAACGGAATCTAAAGGTGAATGTAGGGAAGAGTAAAGTGATGGTCTCCAAGAGAAGTGAAGCCAATGCATGTACAGTGAGATTGGATGGGGAGGATATGGAGAATATGAATGCATTTAAGTACTTGGGTAGTGTGATGAGTAAGGATGGAAGTCTGGAGAGTGAAATGCTTGAAAGAGTGCAGCAGGGAAGGAAGGTTGCTGCTTCGTTGAAAGCAGTGATAAGAAACAGGGAGGTGAGCATGGAAGTGAAAAGTTGTTACATGACAGTATTGTGATACCAACTCTAACATATGGAAGTGAAGCTTGGACCCTGTTGGAAGGACAGAAGTCAAAAGTGAGAGCAGTTAAAATGAATTATTTGAGAGGAGCATGTGGAGTCACATGGAGAGACAGACTAACAAATGAGGAAGTGAAGGAGTGTTGTGGTGTGGATGTGGACGTGATAGGAAACGTTAGGAGAAACACGTTAAGGTGGTTTGGGCATGTGGAGAGGATGGAGAGTGAAAGACTGATGAGGAGAGTGTATGTGAGTGAGGTGGAAGGGGTGAGAGGGAGGGGGAGGCCGAGGATGAGAGGGAGGGATGGAGTGGAGAGGTACATGAGAGAGGGGGGTGTGAGTTGGGAGCGGGGTAGTGAAATGGCCGGGGACAGAGCGTGATGGAGGCGATTTGTTTGTGGCCACCCCGTGCGGGATTGAGGCATCTCACAATAGATAGATAGATAAATTGTTTACCTTAAAAAAAAATTGACCGTCAACCAGTCCATTATTCACTAAACCACAGTGTCATTGTTTTTTTATATGGTTACCACTCAGCGTAGTAAATGGTTTCCTGATGTACAGGAAACCATTTGGCTTGTCACGAAGTGTAGAGTCACTCATAGATATAAGGAAGAGGAAAGAAAGAAGGAAAGACAGACAGAAGAGGAAGGAAGACTGGAATGGGCAGTCAACCGAGAGCAGCACTAATTCAAGTGAGTAGATGGTGAGCACCCCCACTTATCACTTTGGCTATACAGTAATCCCTCCATTATCCGACATAATAGAGCCAAAGGCATGTCCGGATATTGGTCATGTCCGGATATTGGCCCTGAAGCTCCATCACTGGTCTTCATGACCCTAACCTAACCTAAATCAGAAAACCACCTACCTACCTCCCTACCGGACATGCATAGGACTTATTTAAGTCCCCTTTCACATAAATAATGCACACAAAGCATGAATTAACTGAATTTTAACCAAAAAATGATTTAGAGGTGAGTAAGGCATAGGTGCTCACAACTTGCCAGCAAGTGTAAGTAAGTATCAGACATGGAAATCACTATGAAATTCACCCTTTCTCACACCATATGCATTAAATAATGGACACAAAGCATGAATTAATTGAATTTTAACCCAAAAATGATGATTTTGAGGTAAGTAAGGCTTCCAAAAGATTAGGTGTGCTATGCCAATTCCGAACTTTCTTTACCCCTGCACAGTTGTTGTCCTTGTACACGGGTTTTATTCGCCCGTGTATGGAGTACAACTCTCATGTGTGGGGAGGCTCCCCACATGCAGCTCTTCTCAATAGGGTGGAGTCAAAGGCTTTTCGTCTCATTAACTCTCCTCCTCTTACTGATTCCCTTCAACCTTTGTCTCTTTGCCGCACTGTTGCATCTTTATCTCTCTTCTATCGCTACTTCAATGGTCACTGTTCCTCTGAACTGTCTGCTTGCATCCCTCCACCTCTACGACGAGCACGTAGTACCCGTCTAGCAACAAACTCTCATCCCTTTTCTGTCCAACTCTCTAATGCAAGAGTTATCCGTTACTCCCAGTCCTTCATTTATGCAACTGGTCAACTCTGGAACTGTCTTCCTCTGTCTGTATTTCCTACTTCCTATGATCTCCAGTCTTTCAAATGCAGTGTGTCCAGGCATCTCAAATTGAATGGATCTTGAATTTGACTCTCTTGTATTGTTTTTGCTTTTTCTTGGAAGGAACAGTATGCAGGCCTGTGGCCTTTGGTCCCTTTTCCTTGCATTAAAAAAAAAAAAGATTTTCATGAGTTGGCAGCTTAGTGTAAATGAGTATCGGACGTGGCAATCACTATGAAAATCTTTTCTCACATCATATGCACTAAAATATGGGATACAAAGCATCAAATAAATAAACTGTTACCAGAAAACGAGTTAGGTATGGCAAAGGTGTTCACTGTTCACTATCAGTACCGGTCATTCTTGACCCTAACCTAACCTAACCAAATCAGAAAACCACCTACCTACCTCCCTCCTGGACATGCATAACACTTAATTAAGACCCCATTCACATAAATAATTGGCACAAAGCATGAATTAATTGAATTTTAACCCCAAAATGATGATTTTGAGGTGAGTAAGGCAGACATGATTATTGCTGAGAAAATCACCTTTTCACAGCCTGTGCACTCAAATATGGGACGCAAAGCATGAGGTAAATAAAATGTAACCAGAAAAATTATGATTTAGAGGTGTGTGGGGCAAAAATGTTCACCAGTTGACTAGATAGTGAATGTATGTAAGAGACATGGTAATCATTGAGAAAATCACCTCTTTCACAGCCTGTGCACTCAAATATGGGACACAAAGCATGAAGTAAATAAAATGTAACCAGAGAATGAGGATTTAGAAGTGATTATGGAAAATATTTAGCAGTTGACATAATGTTTACTTACAGTCCATGATTGTTGTTTACCCTCATCTCTAAGGTTTTTACAGTGGTCATAATTGCTCTTGAAGCATGTCCAGTAATCCAGTGTTTAACTACACTTAATCCTTAGCACTGTGACTTTTGATTATTTAAACAAGAACGAAAATACCACAAACGAGTGGACAGCCATCCACTGTTCATGGGAGTTGAGACAGAACTAGTAGGAGGGAAATTGAGTGGGAAGGGAGGTAGTCGGCGCGGGCGGGAAATTCAAACTGACGCGGTCGGAAAAAATCGGATTTTTTTTTTGGGGGGGGGATTAGGCCATCAGCCCACGATGTCCGAATAGTGGGGGTGTCCGGATAGTGGACATCCGGGTAGTAGAGGGATTACTGTTATAAAAATAATTGATCACACATTGAAGGGGTTATTTATTTCCCATCCTCATTTGTTTCAGTTTGTTTTTACAGGTATTTCATTCATGTATTGTTATATGTTAAAACATTAATTGTCCTTGCTTTTTAAAAACTCATTCATTAAATACTATATATAATGATAAAAGAGACTGTATCAAAATATGCTTTATTGTTTTTTTTTCCCTTAAATACCAATAAATATTAATGAAATATGTCGACCAGGCCTAACCTCAACACCATGGCTATATTTACAGACCTGTAATACAGAGTACAGTATTGATGAACGACAGTACGTCTTTTAAGAAAGTATCAAAAGTGTTCAATTTCAGTTTTGTGAGCAAGTTGCTGACAGCTGTGTTGACATATCATCTGGGCTGGGTGTCCACAGTGGCTCCCAGTGACCCTTTGCTGACTTCCCTCGCCCCTGCCACTACACCATCACAGCCTGCATGGGTAAATCAACCATTATTCACATACTTTATTAGTTAATTGTGTATCATATGTTCATCATATTATTATTTAGGTTTCGTCATAGGCTTTAATTTCAGTTTTCCAAGTTATCATTAGTCAGTATTAAAGTAAACTGAAAAGGGGAAAAAAAAATCAAAGAACAGTTGTCATTTCTGTGAAATCTGAGTAGTGAACTGAAACTGAATACAGAAGCCTTGGGGAGTGGATTAGTATTCTCATAAATGATTTGAAATGAGACGCTGATATGGGAGGAGCCTGAAAAATTATGAATTAAAGAAGTGACTCATGTAGGTTGATAATAATGAAGTCACATATTTAATTTCCTTATTAGATATTCCCAACTACTGAATATCAGGTTTGAGAAGATTCCAATAAATAAGTAGGGAAAATACAAAGTACTGACAGGTTGCCTAGAATATTAGTTACTGTTTCATAATAGGAGCATTGGGAGCTTCTTTAGATATAAGAAGAATCAGCATCTTTCCTGGACCATAGGGATTCCATTAGTAAATCCCTCTTTAGGTCTGAGTTTGACATCCGAGGACGAGGTAATGGTGATGCAGGTGACACAGAGGTTAGTTGGCCCAGAAGATAGAAGAGACACCACTTCCATGGAATGTGCAGTAGATTTTCACAGAAGAAGCAACTGATACACTACAGTGCCAGAGACATCGTAAAGTAGGGGCACAAAGTTGAAGATGCACAGAGACTAAGTGAGGACTTAGGGACATAGGTGACTGTAACCTGAAGAGCACTGCAGTATTGAGGAGGCTGTGCTCATTAATGGAACTACAACGAGAGGTTTCTTGGAACCAAGCTGGAACTATGGTGTAGGAGTATGGTGACAGACTGAAAGAAGGGAGGTGGAGTGGGGGATGCCATAGAAGACATCATTGAAGGGAGAAGGCATGGCTCTCAGTATCTGTAGAAGACAGACTGGGAGGCTTTTTGCTGACTATTATTACCCATAGCTTCCTTGCTTGAAGTTCCTTTTGGGTACAGTCCCACCTTTCACTGGACCAGGTGGGATGGTAGTGACTCTTATGGTGTGGAAGAAGACCTCAAGATGAACTCCATTAGTTATTCATAGGTAGCTGCAGGAATAAAGTCCAACTTTGTTTTTATTTGATATAGCTTGTCTGTATTAATGGGGGAAGGAAGAATACAAAGTGGGGTTAGAAGAGTAGGTGGAATTCACTTCTGTCGTAGAATCATCTACGTCATAAGACCTAAAAATGGCTAATCTTAATTCTATTTCTCAAGCTCAGTTATTTGAAGGATAATCTTGGTTCATTACAGTAGTACAGTACATGCTATAATTACTCCGCAATGTCGTCTTCAATTTTTTCATTCAGGTTGAGCGTCTAGCAGAGTCCCATCCATACAGTGCAGTGTGGGCACAGCTGTGTGAACTAGGAGGGACAGTTGGCTACCCTCCTCGCACTGCTCGCACCCTTCTACTGGGCTCAAACACTACACTGCTGAACCAACTCCTCACTGTTTTATCATACGTCATTCGATGCTCACAGGTCAGTATAACCTTGATAATCACTACAGGCAGGCCCCATCTTGTGAGTTTGATATATTAATGAAGGACTGCTCGAATAGCAAAAACTCGCCTAATGGAGTATGTACGTAATGTATGGGGAAAATAGGGTTAGGTTAACTGACCCCCACCAACCCAGGTCCAGGTAAATTTACGGAAGAGTAAAGATTAAAAGCACCATATACACACCTATAATGCTACCATATGCCCTATAAAAATGCATAATTTTGGTAGGGAAGCTACAGAAAGGAGGGAATAGCATGAATAAAGCATGTAAACTTGTAAAGTAGTATGAGCAGTTGTGTAGTTGAGCCACCTTTAAGTCTCTCTACCACCACTGAGGCTGGCTATATTTTCTCTCACCAAGGCACAAGAGGGAAAACGGTGGTGGTGGCATTATGGGATGGCTAAAGATCTCCCTCCCCGATCTCACTTGCCGGAGACATTGGGAGAACCTCCACCTCCAGGGGCAATTCTAGAGGCTATATGAGTCTGTTGGTGCCTGCGACTTGGAGAGACCATGTGGTTGGAGGAGACACAGTGAGTGACTGGAGATGTGACAGCAATCAAGGATGATGACTTGCTCTTGGCAACAGATTTTACTCTAAAGACAGTCTTACCCTTGCCATAGGAGGTTGGAGTCTACAACAGTGGCATTTCCTCGCGAGTAGTGGGTAGCTGTGGTTCAAGTGGTGGCAGTGGCACTAGAGTGAAGAACTGCTCGGGTGTTGTCTGTTGCCCTGGCCCTTTTTTGTAGGTAAATCACCTCCTTCTTTAGCTTGACCTTGCACCCCAGAGGTCTGTCTATCAGCAGGTTGCAGTTCACTGTCAGGTCAGCTGTGTGTTGGGCAGTCTGTGATGTCTGCCAGTTGCTGCTTGATAAGCTCCTTGACTGGTGGTGGCTCTCCCCCTGGCACCTCATTTGCCTCATGGTTCTGCTGCTTATCCAGGAAGAGATCCTCCTCTCTGAACTTCTGGGTGTGTGTGTGATTCGAGGAGGCCTGCCACATCAGCATCATCCACCTCGTGAAAGCCAGCCTCCTGTGCTTGGGTAGCTTCAGCTGGCAAATGGCAGGGACTTCTGCCTTTGGGAAACCCTGGATATCTTGTGCCACCTCTGGTCAGATGGCTGTTCCACACCTTTCATATTTGTTGATGTCACTTCCTTGATAAGTTTGATGTTTTCAAATGCATACTTGATGGTGAAGCCCTTCCAGAACTCCTTAACAGTCTGCCTCTCATCCTCCATCACCGCCACCAAGTCCTGCGTACACCTTCATGTATAGTATGCCCAACATTGTGATAATGCCCTGGTTCTTTGGTTGTAGGAGAGAAGTGGTGTTTGGTGACAGGAAGACAATCTTGGCATTAGGGCACACATCCTCAATTGTTGTCGATTGTCCTGGGACACTGTCAAGAATAGGAGGCACTTGTTTGCAAAGTTATTTACTTGTGTGTATTTCTTTGTGGGCAAAAAATTGTAGTCCATGAAAATAGACTGTCATTCAGGCTTTCACATTTGGATGCCACACAACCAGTAGGGTAACTTCTGCTTAACTGTCCCAAAAGAGTGCATGTGGTGTCTCCAAATGGTAGACAAGCAACGGCTTCAGTTTGCCAAAGAGAAGGAGAGTAAGGCAATCCTACTAGCCGTAATTCCTGGCGTAGACTTTTCTTCCCTGGAGATGTATGTTTGGGATGCCATTTTCTTATAAAAGCAGCTAGTTTCATCCATAATGAACACCTGTTTGGGTGAAAACTCACCCCTCACTTATGGTTCTGGCAAACTCCTCTGGAAGCTGGTGTGCTTCGTCAGTGTCTGCACTCACTGCTTCTCCTTGCAGGTTTGCTCACTCCTTAAAGCAGGCAAACCAACCAAGTCACACCAACTGGGATAACACATGCCTTCGATGGTGCGCTGTGTGGGCTTGCACCCTCACCACCCTGACTCACATAAACCGCTAACATCTTCACCTAGAGCAACATGTGCATCATGTTCAGCCATGCACTTGCACCACAAACTACATGCCCTTTCTTGCTCAAGGTTCATTGATAGTGCAGTATGGGCTGCATTCTGGTTCTGCAGCCACTTCATTAGCACCCACTCCATTTTCTCCATCACATCATCACCATCATCACAGGAGCGAGTTGCCTGCGCCCATGCAGTGCCTGGAACCATTTCCTGCACTTTTGCACACATTTTAAGTATAGCGCACAATGTGGAGGGCAAGAGGTTAAGGGCATAGCACAAGCTGGACACGTGCTCACCACTCTTGCGATGATTCTCAGTTTCCAGTTTTGTGGCTAAAGTAATACGCACACAACTACTCTTGGTGGGCACTGCACATGTGGAGGTTAGGATGTGCTTAGGAGGCATTATGTAAGTTTTTTGAGCTCATAACACAACATTAAAGAACAGTAAAGACTCGGTTACAGGCACGCATGAGGTACTTCTGATGTCATGTCCATGGGAGCTGCTGTAAGAGAGTAAGCAAGTGAGGTGGGGAGTGGGAGGAGAGGGTGGGAGGTGGGGAGGCTAAGCTTCTCAAATTTTCCACTTTCACCAAATCATTTTCTTGCAACATTGCATTTTCGTGCTCACGTCACCGAATTTGAGTCTAAATTTCCCATTCGTGTATCATCAGTTTCTTGTATGACGCGTGAATAACAGGACCCACCTGTATATCCGGTCTTTGTTTACCACTGTTATCTCGTTCCCCTCCTGTGATTGCCCTTGTGAAATATCTCAAGATGCTTGGAAGTATATTATTCCCTCACATTTAGAAATTACAGGTAGGTCCCGTTATGTGAGCATCCACTACATGAGAAACCAACGATACGAGAATGGGCAATTTAGACCCAAATTCGGTGATGCAAGCACAAACTTCCAATGTTACGAGAAAATGATTTGGCATGAGTGGGAAAAATGTGAGAAGCTTGTCATTTCCTACCACAGACTCAGCAGGCCCAAGACGTACAGTAGAGGTATATGGGAGGAGCTTGGCCCCCCCCCCCAAACTTCCAACCTCACCTATTCGCTGTTTCTTACACCAGCCTCTGCGAACACTGAAAGTACCTCACATGTACCCATTACCAAATGGTTTATTTTTTTTATTGTTTTCTGATGTACTTTGAGCTAAAAAAAACTTACATAATGCTTCTCAAGTGCACCCTTGCCTCTGCAAGTGCAGTGCCCACCAAGAGCACTTGTGTAATTACTTTAGCAACAAAACTGGAAAATGTGAATCATCACGAGTATGATGAGCACATGTCCAGCTTGTGCCATGCCCTTAATCTCTTGCCCTCCACCATATGCACCATATTTGATTTGTATGCAACAGTCCTCGAAATGGCAGCAGGCACTGCATCCACTGCACGAGCACAGCCAACTCGCTTCTGTGATGATGTGATGGAGAAAGTGGAACAGCTGCAAATGATGTGGTTTCAGAACCAGAATGCAGCTCATATTGCACAATCAAAAAGCCTCATGCAAGAAAAGCCATGCAGTTTGTGGTGCAAGTGCTGTAGAAGATTGAACATCATGCTGGCGTTGCTGTAGGTGAAAGTATTAGTGGTGTGCATGCAAGCCAGGGTGGTGAGGGTGCAAGCCCATGTTGTGCGCCATTGGAGGCATGTGTTATCCCAGTCAGTGAGACTTTTGTAGCAAGTGATGTCCAGTTTGCCTGGTTTAAGAGGCGTGCAAACCTTCACAACACTTAATTGCTCAGACAGGCAGCAGACCAGTTACTGGAAGAGTCTGCCAGAATCGTAAGTTATGGTGGAGTATTCACCTGAACAGGTGTTTTCTTTTGGAAGAAAACGCCATCCTGAACGTACATCTCAGGGACGAAAGCCTGCACCGTGGTTTAAGGCTAGCAAAGATCATCTTACCCTGCTTCTCGGTAGCAATGCAGAAAGCAGCGTTAAGCTGAAGCCATTGCTTTATCATGTACCATTCAGAGAAACCACATGTACTCATCGGGACTGTTAAGTAGAGGTTACCAGTTGTGTGGCAATCAAATGTGAAGGCCTGGGTGACAGTATACAGTATTTTCACAGACTACACAATGGACTATTTTTTGCTCTTTGTCAGAAAATACACACAAGCAAAATAACCTCGCAAACAAGTGTCTCCATGTTCTACAATGCCCCAGGACATCCAACAACAATCAAGGATGTGTGGCCTAACGTCAAGATTGTCTTCTTGCCACCAAACTCCACTCTATCCTACAGCCAATGGACTAAGGTGTTATCGTAGCATTCAGGGCACACTACACAAGAAGGAGTATACAGGGCTTGGTGGCGACGATGGAGGATGTGAGGCAGACGGTCAAGGAGTCAGGGAAGGGCTACATCATCATGCTGCCCTTAAAAACATCAAACTCACTATGGGAGGAAGTAGTATCCTCCAGTATGAATGGTGTGGGTTGAGCTTTGTTGCCAGAAGTAGCACAAGAATTCTGAAGTTTCCCAAGGGAGAAAGTCTTTGCCATTCGCCAGCAGATTGCTACCCTGGCACAAGTGGCTGTCTCTCATGACATGGACAACATTGATTTGGCAAACCTCTTAGAATAGAGCTCAGAGAGGAGGATCTCTTCCTCCTGGATGAGCAACAGAATCAGATGAGCGAGGAGTCAGGGGAAGAGCTGCCACCAGTGAAGAAGCTTACCACATAGCACTCGGCAGACATCATAGACTGCCAAACACACGGATGAATGGAGTTGGTGAGTGCATATAGCTTAGCCTATAAACAAGGGCCAAGTCAACATAGACAACACTCAGGCAGTTCTTCACTCCAACATGACCACCACCACTTGAACCACAACTGTTCACTATTCGTTAGGAAATGCCACTGTTGCGGACCCCAACCTCCACGGGGGAAGGTGCGGTCTTTAAAGAAAAACCTGTTGCTACGAGTATGTCTTCGTTGTCAAGATTGTTGTCACATCTACAGTCACTCACTCCTCCAACCAGACGGTCTCTTCAGGTCACTGGCACCCAGCCTCCAGTCTCCCCGGACTTTGACGAGCCTCTAGAATAATTGCCTCTGGAGGTGGAGGTTCTCCTGACGTCTCCAGCAAAAGAGACTTGGGAGGGAGATCTTTAGCCACCCCATAATGCCACTGCCACCATTTTCTCTCCCTTGTGCATCAGTATGAAAAAATGTAGCTAACTTCAGTGGTGGTGGAGAGACTTGGGGGTGGCTCAACCAGACAGTTCTTTTACTACTTAAAAAGTAAGTTTACATAATTTATTCATGCTAATTCCTCATTCCATTACCTTCCATACCCAAAATGATGCATTATTATTGGGCATATCGTAGTACTATAGGTGTGAATAAGGTGTTTGTAATCTTTAATCTTCCATAAAATTACAGTATCTGGACTTAGGTTTATGGGGGTCAGTTAACCTAACCCTAGTTTTCACATAAGTTTCTTACCACGTTATGCAAGTTTTCACTATCTAAGCAGTCTAGTTACTTCAAACTAATCCTTAATTGTAAAAATACAGTTAGCTCTTACCATAAGTGAATAGCTCATACCAGTCATGTTCTGCTTTATGTAATATCTGAAAACATCACTTAAGCAGTCATGTAAATGTGTTAAAGTTATAACTGGTTCCAGTCTCTCTGTTTCTTGACGCTTTCATCTTATAAACTCAATCGAGACTTATGTAGGCTTATACAACACATACTTAACGTAAAAAGCCAGTCATTGTAAGGCTTTAGGTATATTATCAGTAAATGAAGCTATTTTTAGGCAGACAGGTGAAGGAGGAAGTAGGAAGCACCATATCAAGTGAGTTGATGATGGTTGCCACCACCCAACACCTTCGCTGAAATGAAGTAATAGGAGGCACAGTACCATGTACAAGTCTCTCCATATATATATTTCATTGGGAACAGGTTGTGGCGCAGGATCTCCAGATTAACCTAGCTGAAAGCAGTGCAGATCCACCACAGCACCAGCAGAAGGAGTACTCACGCACCTCCTCCGTGGCATCTGTTATCACTATTGTTGAGGGAGGACGCAAGGATTCTCAGCGGGATTTTTCATTCCGAGAAAGTTCCATAGGACAGAACTCCCTCGTACATCTACAACGGGAGTCCAGCATTAGACGTAGCTGGCGAAAGAACAGAGAAAGTCGGGGTGGCAGGCTAGTACCAGGTGAAGCAAGACCCGAGGGTGGTGATGGGACAAGAGGCAGTAGCCATATCACAGGAGATGAAGCAACATGTCTGGCTGATCCCAATCTTTCACAAGGTTCAGCGCAAAAAGATGTGGACCAAGCTTCAAAATGGATGCTCAACGATGGTGAAGAAATTGATGTCAGAGGTGGTGTCAAAATGCCTTTGGAAAACTGTGGTAGTGAGGACCGTGTCAGTAGCAGGAGATGTACAGAACATGCTCCCATTTCTTCACCAGCTGAAACAGTTTTAATAAAATCTTCTAGTTGTGCTGTCAAAACTCTGTCTACATGTAAAACATCAACAAATCTTGCATCTTTAGTTGATGATGATGAATACTGTTTAAGCATTCCAGATTCTAATTACAGTGAAAGTGTTTCCACTGGGGGTAGAAAAGGGACTTCAGAACGTTTGTACCCAACATTACATGACTTAGATGATCACAGAGAAACATTTGGCCCAGTGGTTTTAGAACCTGTGGTCATTGCAGAAAAGGTGCAAAAATTATTTAGAGGGCCATCAAAACAAAGCAGTCCACAGGAGCAGAACCTTGAGAAGGCAGTGTGTTACCAAAGTTCCCAGCCATCTGTAACTCAGGAACCTGATCACTTAAGTAAAGATAAACTACAAGACAGTAAAGCACAGTCAGTAGTGAGTGTCACAACTTTGCCTAGGACCAAAAAGTCACAAATTGCTGCTATAGGTGTAGGATTCATGTATGAGTGTGCACAAGTTCATGAAACTGTTAGTAATAAGAACAAAAAGGGAAGTAGTGTTAGGTTAAATGCATCAGGAATTATTTCTGGTGAAGAGGTGAGAGTGCCAGCCAAAGATATTCACCCAGAGGTTGAAGAGGGAGGGAAGGTACTTTTGATTTGTGGTGAAGAAACTGGCAGGCCAAAGTGCACCAATGTGGGACCACAACTGAAAAATACAGAGCAAGGTACAGCAAACAACACGCCCAAGAATGAGAATAATCTACCAAGTACAATAGGATTTGAGGGTTTAAACAAAGCAACAAGTAAAATAGGTGACAGCAGAAACCTAGTGACATGCTTACCCTCCCCAATTGACACAAGGAAACTTGTGAGGATGCGGAATGTAGGAAGAGAATCAGCACGAGACTTGACAAACTTGGAGAAGGAGCAAGTGTTCTACCCATCCTTAAGCCAGTTCAAACAAGATTCAAGATTGACCAATGGCTGTGAGTATACTGATGACCTTGACAGTTTAATAAAAAAGCACCGCAGGCATCATAGTGACCCAACGAATGGCCTGTTTGTGACCAGACTTATGAAGCCTGATGTCACAGACTCATTAAATTATGTTGCAGAAGAAAGCATCACAGACAAGAGAGACTCAGGGATGGAAATTTCTATTGAGGTTCCCTCAGTCCCGCATAAGCCAACAAGAAAAGCTAGCACAGATCAAGAAGAGACAAGCCATGAATTATTGCATAGTGTGAAGGATGCGGATGTCAAGCAAACTGAAGACGAGGTTAAATGTGAACCCAGTCAAGAGAGAGATTCAGGTTTGGAGTCCTCTGGTGAAGTAAGCACTCAAGCTTATGTCAGCAGTGAACCAGTCTCCATGCCTATGCCAAGGTATGTTCAGCAAACTTTATTAAATGTTTCTAAAGTGGCTGCTGTAGTTCAGGTTAGGTTTTGAAGTAGAACGAGTTCTTAACTGTACAGTGCTGGTTATACTCTTTATAGGACTATAGTAGACCCTCAGTTTGTGTGACTAATGTATCCAGGAATTTTTACCATGCAAATTGTGCCACTGAAACCCATGTTATATAGTTTATATGGTCACTGTAATAGTTGTGATGAAATACAAAAATTTTCCCAAACCCCCCCTGGCCCTCTTGAAGATTTCTAACCCTTTCTAATCATACCTAACATTCATTGTAGCACACATACAACCTCTAGGAACATCACTGGGCATATAAGGGGTTAATTTGAGTGTGTAAAGTGGTAAACATCACAATTGGTGATCACTAACCATGACAGGACAGAGCAATGTTTGGCTGTTGGGGAAGGGAGTATCTTCAGATGACAACTTATCTACTTAAGAAATGGGTGAAAAACTGTTATGATAGCATAAATAAACATAAAACCTAGTTGAAGAAGAAAAGTATGTACTGTGGCTGGTGGCAATAAGGTGAGGGAGCTGAGAGGCAGGCAATGAGCAGTGTGTGTGTGTGTGTGTGTGTGTACCTGTATGTGGCCAGCTGATCAACTGTAAACAGAGATGATTTCACATCCTGTAATTTTAGGTATGTTGAATTTTGACCATTTTCTTTAGCAGGGAAGGATTGTGGTAGGTTTTGCACATGTACAGTGTAGATGGTAAGCTGCTAGGTGCTGTCAAGAGTTTTCGTTATGGTAGTGAAGCATGTGTAAGGGTAAATGGGCATTTAAGTGAATGGTTCATGATTGGTGTGGGCATGCTACAAGGTTGTGTGATGTCCCTATGATTGTTCAATATATACAGTATATGGATGGGGTGATAAAAAAAAAAAAGTAATGGAGAGGGGGATGGCATTGGTAATGAATGGTGATGGATGGAATATCTCAAATTTGTTGTATGCTGATGATGCAGTACTACTTCCATATACCAGGCAAGAACTTGGTAGACTAGTGCAGAGTTTTGCTGATGTCTTTGAGCATCATGCCTTGAGAGTAAATGTAGAAAAGAGTAAAGTGATGGTTATTGAGAGAGAAGTTGACTTCCAGTGTGATGTTACAGTGAATGGAGAGAGACTGGAATTGGTGAGAGTTCAAATACCAGGGTACAGTGATAGGAAAGAGAGGAAAATGTGCAAAAGAAGTGGAAAGTAGAGTGACATAAGGAAGGAACGTAGCTGGTGCAATGAAGGTCTTGATAAGAAACAGAGGCTTCAGTGTTGCAGCTGCACGAGGCTTACATGAAGGAGAGTTAGTGCCAACTTTAACATATGGATGTGAGACTATGGTGTGGCATGAAAATGAAAAGTCAAGAGTGTGGACACCAGAACTGAAGAGAGTGTACTGAGACGGTATGGTCATGTGGAGAGATTGGATAACAATAGAGTGTGAAAAAGGTACAGTATATCTGAGTGAATTTGAAGGAGGGAGGATGCAAGGTAGGCCAAGGAGAAGGTGGAGGGATATGGTGGATGAGTGTGTGAGGAAGAGAGGTTTGGAAGTCGATGAGGCTAGGGGACTGACGAGAGATTGAGCTGGCTGGATGAATATTGTGAGGAGAAACGCATGATCCATGATTTGGCACTCCTTTTTAATGTGACAGCATCTGGATTGACTCTTTCGGATACGTTTATATGAAGCTACAGAACGTGTTGAGTGTTTTTGGCGTATCAGATAAAGCCAGGATTCCGGGGGCTTGAATGGTGAGTGAATGGAAGCATGGCCCATTGGACTGGGGAAATTTGGTCTGTCTGGATGTTGCTACTCCTCATTCTGCCCTAGGGTGGGAAAGGAGGTCTAGATGACGATGATGTTTTAGCCAAATCCTACAAAAAGACAATGATTTGTTTATTCTAGGTGGGATGCACTTCCATTTGTGCAGTCAGATACTGCAACTTTGGGGGGGATGGTTGTGGACAGGCTGATTTCAAGGATTTTCCCATGCAGTCTCCCCCCCCCCCAATTTACTGGGTCGAGTCAGGGTTCATTTTTGCACTCAAAACTCGTTTAGCGTAAATCGAGGGTCTACTGTATTGGAGGTTCTTGGTTCATTATACTGTGTGTTGTCGTTAAATAAAAGCAATATTTGGTTTTGCTCTCTTGACAGCAGTTTTACTATATTTAAATGCTACCCTCCATGTCAAATGCTTATGTCAGGTGTGGCTGTACAAGCATGACAGGATCATCCACGAGCACAGTAAACTTGGCGGGGTCACTGCTTGGGGGCGTCCAGGACCACTACTCTTCTGTATTTGTTATGCATGGTACCACTCAGACACACCACTGGGAGGATGCCCTTAGGCAGGATCTCTACACAGCAGCACACAGACCCACACTAGACCAACCCATCGCAGAGGCAGTGGCAGTCGTTGCAAATACAGATTCTTGGTAAGTTATATTGTTACAAGTTTTTTTTACTTACGTTAAATATTTACTATTACATTTCAGGACTGAGTCTGGTGAATGATGGTAGAGAGTGGAATCTGAAGCAGCTGCTGTTTGCGGATGATACTGCACTGGTGGCTGATTCAGAGGAGAGATTGAGACAGTTGGTAGAGGAGTTTGGAAGGGCGTGTGGAAGGAGGAAACTGAAAATAAATGAGAATAAGAGTAAAGTGATGAAGTGTACGAGGTTGATAGATGGTAGGAGGATGAATATAATTTTGAATGGTGAGTTGCTTGAGGAGGTTGAGTGTTTTAAGTACAGAACATCCTTCAACTTTGCGAACTTTAACTTTGCGAATCACCAATTTTGCGAGGTAGTTCCAAGTCATTTATTTTTTAACATTTATGAACTTTGCGAGCGATCACACACTTTGCGAGGTCGAGTGGTGGTAAAGTCGTCTTCCCGCACTACTTTGCCACGCGGAGTAGTGACGTCGTGGTTCGCTGGGCGTACTGTGCCTCCTAGTTCAATGTTCTGCCGCCCCGCCACGTTTGTTTACACCACAGTAGTCGCACCCAAGCCTTGCCCCGCCACCAGTCCCGTACACCACGCCAGTCTTCACATCAGTGTAAATATGCATTTTTTTCTCTTTTATGTTTCTTACCTACGATGTTTTCATAATAATATTACTGTACAATACATCAGTCCATGTTTGTTTCATTTATCATCATAAAATTAAGAGGTAGAGTCGAGAGAACGAGTGGGAAAAAGTGCTTACCTTGGGGTGATGTCGACCAATTTACCTTTATTGCATATATTTAATTGTTTAAACTTTGCGAATTTTGATTTTGCGAGGTTTTTTGTCGACCATATTCTCGCAAAATTGGAGGAAGCACTGTATTTAGGGTCACATGTTGCTGCAGATGGAAGAATAGATGCAGAAGTGAAGTTTAGAATGAATGAAGTTGGAAAGGTGCTGGGAGGAATGAAAAAAGTGTTCAGATGTCGTTCACTTAGAATGGATGTAAAGAGAAGGCTGTATGAGGGTGTTGTGGTACCGACTGCATTATATGGGGCTGAAACATGGAATATGGGTGTAGCGGAGAGGAAAAGTTTGAATGTAATGGAGATGAGGTGTCTGAGGAGTATGTGTGGAGTGACGCGTATGGATCGATTGAGAAATGATGAAGTGCGAAGGAGAACTGGAATTGTTCGGGAGATGGCTGATCGAGTTGAACAGAGGGTGTTGCGATGGTTTGGGCATATGGAGAGAATGGATAATGAGCGATTGGTGAAAAAGATAACTAGATCTGATGTGAGAGGTGTAAGGCTGAGAGGAAGACCACGAATAGGATGGATGGACAGTGTGAAGAGAGCGTTGGATGCGAGAGGGTTGTCTGTTGAGCAAGGAAGAGTGGCTGTGCATGATAGAAATGAATGGAGAGAAATTGTGAATGAATAAATGATGACGCAGCCCTGAGGGGATATTCTCCTGCATTTTGTCTGATCAGCTGATCAGGTCAGGTGCAGGTAAGGGGCTGGATCCAATATGATGTGGCAGGGGTAAACCAGCTTTGCTGTCGGGCCCTGCTGCGGATGTCAGTGACTGCACTGGGTAGTTGACCCTCGTGTGTGTGGTGCGGTGAGGATCTGTCCCTTCTCCCCTTTGGGGCTAAGATGCGAATGAATGTGTATGAGTGGATGAGTAAATTGGAAGTGTGTTGACCTGTCTCGGCTACCTCCCTTTTCTTGGGGGAAGCAGCCTAGGTGTATATACATAGATAGATAGGCATTTCA
This sequence comes from Birgus latro, assembly GCA_018397915.1. Classification (NCBI taxonomy): domain Eukaryota; kingdom Metazoa; phylum Arthropoda; class Malacostraca; order Decapoda; family Coenobitidae; genus Birgus; species Birgus latro. The sequence continues at coordinate 10,326 of JAGKTI010003891.1, read as the reverse complement.
GCAGTTATCAACATACAGTTCATAGGCCTTTTATTTAGTGTCAAGATGCAAAGCTGTTTTAATCAGTCGTGGTTATAGGTTCTAGTAGATACCATAGTAGTAAGGCCATCTTCAGGATTGTAAATCATTTTACTTTTGAAATTCAGTCATTAATCTATATAAAAGTTGAACTTGCATTTGTAACCTGCAGGGAGGTACAGGTGGTATCGTCACATTCCTATGTAGTGGAGCGAGGGGGAGGTTGTGCAGCTGGGATTGAGGTTGGCATGTCACCTCTTGTTTCTGCCATCACAGATTCCATCCTCCACCTCACACGACTCAGACTCAACCCAGTCTATGTAAATATTGACATCTATATATATTATAGACTGAAAAATTGGAACTTTGTTGCACTAACCTTGTATATGAATTTTGTGTATACTTTTGGCAGTACTCTGCAGTGATTTCTATTAATCTTTATTATAATTGTTTTTTTCCATTTCATCTTCAGAATTGTCACTGTTTACCAACCATAGATATTCATGTCGTTATACAGATTGTACAGCACCTTGAAGAACGTCTCTCTGAACTCTATCTCAAGTCTCAGCTGCTGGCCTCGTATTTGCTGGAGGGGGCAGAGTTAGGAACTGAGGCAAAGGGAAGGAATGGAGTCGCTGGTACCACACTTACCCCATACCACCTCCCTGATCTGACCCGAGCCCTAGGACTGGACCTGAATGACCTACCCCTATTGTTAGCTGTGGCATCAACACACACCCCAGAACTCACTCGCATGTTTGGCCTGTCTTTCAGGTAACTGGTTTCATCAGAACTTTGACAGTTGCTTGATGATTATTCCTTGAATATCCTAAATACTCTTATTCTGGTGGTAAAATTCACAGAACTTATAATACTGTAAGAGAAAATTGATTAATAACATACTCTATTGTTAACCTAGTGTCATTTATAGAAGCTGTTATGCGTAACTGAACTTGGAATAAAGTGGTCTGATGAAAGTGCGGAATATACTGGAAATTCATGAACCATAGTTTTATGAACTGAACAGTTATTACCGATACTTTACAAGAAACAGCCAACTGTACACATAAGCATGTATTATAGCCAAAGAAAAAAGGGTAGTTAAACTAAAGTGCCAATTTGTGTGTGCAAGTGAAAGAATGGTAATGTTATGTAGTAGTGTGGAATGGTGTAATGACATGTGAAAAGTGCAGTGTCTGCCAAGTCAAAACTTGAGTTTGTGACATTGCATGTTACTTACTGGAAGCAAAGTAGAAATGGTTATTCTCTTTTATTTTAGGAAGTGCAAATCTAGTAAAATGCTAAATAACAAGTAAACTCTTAAGCACTGGGAACAGCAGGCTCTTAACAAGTTATTCATAATGGGGTAAAGTATATCCAAATAAATTTCTTGTAAATAATGTACACTCATAGTGTCTCTGCAAGCTCAGATTTGGGAATGATGTTTTTGTGATCAGTAAAAATTAAAAAAGAAAAACAAAAACAAAGTTTATAGAAATGGTTAATATTCAGAATGAAAACATGTATTACTGAGTCTGTTTCTGAATATGAAAACTGCACTTGGTGACTTTACACTTCATTTGAGTAAATCAAAAGAAATATGACTGTAGAGATGGAGGTGCTGTACATTAATTTAAAATTTCAGTGGGAGAGTTCTTCCAGTAATACTTAAGTGCATAAGCATTTCGGACAGAGCTTGATGTGGAAGTTCTCGTCTCAGGGTTTGCAAAGAAACAAACTTTCCATGTGTCGTGTTTGTTTTGATGCAGTTGTATGTCTGTCGTTATTAATAGCTGAAAGCTGTGATACTGGCTGTGATCACTTGTTGGTGTTTTGTTTTTGTTCCTTGTTTAGCAGGATTCAGGATACAAGCATAGTTGACTGGAATTACCAGTAACTTCCATCAGCTTTACTTAACCCATTTGGGAAAGTGTGTATGTGTGTATATATATATATATATATATCTTGGTGGTAGGTGGGGGCACTCACCATCCACTTACTCGATATAGTGCTGCTTTGGGTGTCCACCCTTTCCTCTCGTCCTTCCTTCCTTCATTCTTTCCACTTCCTTCTGCCTACGGGTGCATTTACACTCCCATGTCTTTCTTTCCTTCATTCTTTCCCTTTCCTTCTGCTTATGGGTGACTCTACACTTGAGTGACAAGCCAAATATTTGGTTTCCTGCACACCAGGAAACCATTTACTATGCTGGGTGGTAACCATATAACCAAATTATGGCACCTGGTGGTTTAGCGAGTAATTAAGGCGCTCCAATTGGATTGTGCTTGTGTAGAATTATATCCAAGTGGTGGTTGAGGTTTATTGCTCATGTAATGTCACTCAGGGATGAGGAGGCTGCTTACTCACATCTTAAATGTCAGGACCAGCTTGCCTAACCCCAGACTCCTCCACTCCTCATGGGGCAACATAGGATTGGATATATATATTTATATATATTCCATCCATCCATCATCCAATCCTGTCTTGTCCCATGAGAAGCATAGGAGCCCAGGGCTAGGCAAGTTTGTCCTGACATTTAAGATGAGTGTGACCAGCCTCACTCATCCCTGAGTGGCATTATGTGAGCAGTAAACCCCAACCACCCCTTGAATATAAACCTGCACTGGTTTAATCCGATTGGAGTGCCTTAATTACCCACTAAGCCAGCATGCGCCATAACTTGTTATATGGTTACCGCCCAGCACAGTAAATGGTTTCCTGGTGTACAGGAAACCATTTGGCTTGTCACTCAGTGTAGAGCCACCCAAAGACAGAAGGAAGAGGAAAAACTGAAGGAAAGAAAGAAGAGGAAGGATATATACAGTAAAAGCTTGATTAAGCAGACTGCATGGGGATTCTCCCATTCTGGATATGGTATTTTCTGGATAACCGAATGTCACTCTTAGAAATTTTCTGGGAGGTCAAACAAATGAAACAGGACCAAACTTTGAACTTTATTTCATAAAGTATCTGTATCAGGTACAGTACAGTTAAGGTACAGTTCAAGTAGGCTACAATGCACCAAAAAGACAGCAAGAGAAATTGTACAAGACTGAACATAAACCAGCAAACATTATCAAAAACTATTTAAAGAAAAATTTAGCATATGTTACAGGCCAAAATAATTGTGAAAACTTAGCTGCATACACTACTTTATCCTGTACTGTACTGAGCAGAACTAATCAAGAATTATACCTGCGACAACGGCATCCGGAATATTTTAGACCCCATGCCAGATCAAATTTGCGTTCCGGTTATACGGATGTGCCAGTGCATTGGATGCCGGTTAATCGAGCTTTTACTCTGTGTGTGTGTGTATATATATATATATATATATATATATAT
>JAGKTI010003890.1:38394-49195 GCA_018397915.1 Birgus latro | reverse complement strand
AATGATAAAGGCTAAGGAAGAAGTAGGCAGCACTACATCAAGTGAGTGGATGATGGTCGCCCCTCCCCGTAAAACAAATACGGGATTATGGCGTCTGGCAACAGATAGACAGATAGATGTTTGCTATGACATCAATTAAGTGCAAGTGTGGCCATGTCCTACAAGCCAGTTGAAAAACCTCTCACAGTGTGAACTTTCACTCATTTGAACTTAAGTCAGGGATGGAAACTGGCAGTTGTAAATCTACAAGTCGAGTGTGCAAAGAAAAAATAATAATATAGTGAATGAATCTCAAGGCATCTCATTCACTAGATGACTAGACCCTGCCCAAGGGGTTATGTCCCACTTCTCCCCAACATGGCACAAAGAAAGACCAAGCAAGTCATCATGGCAAGATCAACATCCACAAACACAACTGGTAACTGCATGGATACTATACATAAACACTCAAATTTTCAATTGTTTGCTCGCTTGTGTGGACATCAGTGACATCAGAAGGTCTTCCTGCTTCATGAGGCATTATAAATGGAAACAAGGGGTGCATTTTCTCATCAGCTGTCAAATGATTCCTTCCATCCCCATTTCCAATGACTGTGTGATGTCAAAAGTAGTAGAAAGCCTCTTCCTATGGGGTGCCCCCATCAATACTCACTAAGAATGAAAAATGAGTTTCTGGCTTTGCAAAAACATTTTTTTTTTTTAATCATACACATGCTACTCTTATTATAAATAAATATGGTAAGATTGTGCTACTGTGAACATATAATGCCTCACCTCTTTAAATATAAGTAGTTCTCCTTTATCAGCATCTTTAAGTCGAGTAGTTCGCAGGTCAGCTTTCTGCCAGAGTGGATTTTTCGAGTCCAGCACAATTCGGGAAAGCTGGTGAATAAAAAGTTACATATAAGTACAATATAAAAAACTGAATCATTCACTTACAATGACCAGAGAATGGTCATTAAATTTCCACCAAACCACAATTACTTCCCCTCTGCCATTAACCTGTATAATGAGGCAAGTAAAGAACATAATGAGAACACTTTTCCTTTGTATATATCTAACAGTTTCTATATACTGTATCTAATAATTTCGTTTCGTTTCGTTTCGTTTCGTTTTTGAAGGCTCCAACATGCTTGCATGTGTCGGCCTTGGTCACCTAATGGCGGCTCTCCACGCTGCTCGATCTCTGGCAGCCTCCCTATTCAGTCCCTTAACCCTTAAGTCACATTTAATGACAATTTATATTTAACAAGCAATTATGAACTAATGTTAAAGAAAGTTGGTTTGATAAATAATGACTGTATTTCTTTTTCCATTTATTTACTGATCTATAGCCCAACTATAGTCCCAAAGGAAGTGGCCATGCTCAAATAACTCTACCTACCTCCCCTCCATCTCACACCATTCATTCATTTACCATTCCACTCTGTGCTTCCATTTCATCCTTCCCCTCCTTCTTCCCCTCTCCCCCTCCATCTCACTCACATACATACTCCATGGCCTATATTCTCATCCAGTAAGAGGTTCCCTAAGATCTCTTCCTTAGTGATTTATTCTGGATATACAGTATCTTATTACTGTAACATCCGTTTGTGCATTATTTATGCAGACTATGGTGATATAAGAAAAATTTATATAACACATATCAGGACAGTAAGATGTAATAAGCAAAATAAACTGCTTAGAAAAGGGTTTTAGGGAGCTTCCTTAACAAATGAGAATTCCATTCTTGCAAATAAAAGCATCCCCAAGTCTGCAGGTGGCACATCAATGAGTAAAGACATGAAGATGAGTAACTTTTGGCTCTCAAAGCATGATGTATTCGTGTGTGTGCAAGCGGCCCCAACTTTGGCTTTGCTCTCAACATCATAACTTCTCTACTACTAGATAAACTAGACACATTGGTGACCTAGGCAAGCCCTATGGCACTATCACTGAGTCCTTCGTTGCATCCTTGGAAAGAGGCTTGGCAGGGGTGGATGGGGCAAGGGGTCTACGCGAAAAGGGAATGCAAACGGACAAGAAAGCTTAGACAACAACATTCAGCATCTGGATAAACCACAAAGGCGACTTAGGTATGTTTGCATGAGGTGGCAGGAGTCTCTCCCAACCATATGGTGACAAGATCAAGTGGCGGCCACTTCAAACTGTGGCAGAAATACATTTGAGGTTCCTAACAACACCTAGCAGGCTCTCTCAACCTATTTTGCATCAGCCCTGACCAACCGCCAGCACGTAGGGGTTAAAATATATAATGCTTCGTAACTCTCACAGTGGTATTCGTTTAGTTTCATTTATAAAGGTTCCGATGTGCCTGCATGTGCCAACCTTGGTCACCTAATGGCAGCTCTCCATGCTGCTCAATCTCTAACAGCCTACCTATACAGTCCCTAATCCCTGAGGTCACTCTCTATGACCTCATCCCAGGTCTTTTTGGTCTGCCTCTTGCAACCCTACCCCCAGTGTTCACACTTTTCACTTTCTGCACCCAATTGTCATCTCCCATCCTCTCCACATACCCAAACCATCTCAATCTACGTCTCCTCATTACAATACCAAAACACTCCTGTCCCATCCTTCCTTTCAACTTTTCAATCACAAACCTAGCCCCTCCCAGGTCCTGCATTCAAGGACACACTACACATCCACCCAATCATTGTCATTTCTGTATATTTGAGCCCAAGAATATCCTCTTCCTGTACTGCCCAAGTCTCACTGTTATACAGCATTACACTTCTAACACATGTCATACACAAAGATTTTTTAGCATGGAAGGAGAGCCATCTCAATGTCAGGAAAGTCAACAGCTTCATGAACTTAATTCAACCACACCTCACTCTGCCCCACCTCCAGCATATGACACGTCGCCCAAGTAACATAACCCTTCCACACACTTAAGAGACTCACCAGCAAGAACAATCCCTTCACACCTGACAATCTCAACATGCTCTTCCCAACACAACACACACATGAAATCAGCATTAAATTTTGAACTTTTAAAAGCATCTAGTCTTAACTTTCATGTTTGTCTATACCTAAAGTATCGACAAAAGGAGCAAAAACATAATGATAATGCACTTCATAAAAAAAAAAAAAATCCAGTTTCTCCATATTCTTCTTTCTCTTTTTCTGTCTTTTTTTATGCAAGGAAGAAGGAACCAAAGGCCATGGGCCCATATACTGTTACTTCCAAGAAAAAACAAAAACAATATGAAAAAGATGCCAAATTCAAGACCCATTTATTTTTCGAGATGCCTGGACACACTGCGTTTGAAAGACTGGAGATCATAAGAGAGATCATAGGAAGTAAGGAATACAGACAAAGGAAGACAGTTCCACAGTTGACCAGTTGTATAAATGAAGGACTGGGAGTAATGGTTAACTCTTGCATTAGAGAGTTGGACAGAAAAAGGATGCGAGTTTGTTGCTAGACGGGTGTTACGTGCCCGTCGTAGATGTGGAGGGATGCAAGCAGACAGTTCAGAAGAACAGTGACCATTGAAGTAACGACAGAAAAGAGACAAAGATGCAACAGTGCGGCGAAGAGACAGAGGTTGAAGGGAATCAGTAAGAGGAGGAGAATTAATAAGATGAAAAGCCTTTGACTCCACCCTATTGAGAAGAGCTGCATGTGGGGAGCCTCCCCATGAATGAGAGTTGAACTCCACACAGGGGCGAATAAAACCCCTGTACAAAGTCAACAACTGTGCAGGGGTAAAGAAAGTTTGGAGTCGGCTTAGCACACCTAATCTCCAGGAAGCAGATTTCACAAGAGATGTAATATGTTCTTTCCAAGATAAAATCCTGATGAATGAAACCCCAAGCATGTTCAAGGATGATGCAGGACTCAGTTGGACATTATTAAACATTAGTGGGTAATCCTGTGTAAGGTTTTGTCAGGTTGATAGGTGTAAGAACTGAGTCTCTGATGCATTAAAATCAAGATTATTCTTACCCCAGTCAGAGATACAAGCCAAGTCAGACATTAGGTGTGCCAAAGCCTCAGCCCTTGTTTGTTGAAGTAACTGTTGAGATGGATGTTGCGGGAACCGAGTAGAAAGGTGAAGGGTGGATTCTCAGCATATGAGTGGACTGGGTTAGATGTACAGCTTAGAAGGTCACTGATGAATAAAAGGAAGAGAGTTGGTGATAGGACAGAGCCCTGAGGAACACCATTGTTGATAGATCTAGGAGAAGAACGATGGCCGTCTACAACAGCAGCTGCAGAACGACCAGAAAGGAAGCTAGAGATGAAGGCACAGATAGAAGGATAGAAACCATAGGAGGGCAGTTTGGAAATTAAAGATTTATGCCAGACTCGATCGAAAGCCTTTAAGATGTCAAGTGCAATGGCTAAACTTTCGCCAAAGTCCCGAAAGGAGGATGACCAGGAGTCTGAAAGGTAGGTGAGAAAATCGCCAGTGGAGCGTCCCTGACTGAACCCATACTGACGATCAGAAAGAAGGTTGAGATAGGAAAGATGCTTTAAGATTTTTCTGTTAAGAATTGACTCGAAAACTTTTGAGATACAGGAAGTTAGTTATGAGGGCTGGGAATGGTCACTCTTCTTCGGGACTGACTGAATGAGAGCAAACTTCCAGCACGAAGGAAAGGTACAAGTTGATAGACAAAGAGAAAGTTGATAGACAAAGCGAAAGTTGATAGACAAAGGAGAAAGAGTATTCCTAGGCAGGGTGTAAGCAAAGAAGCACAGTTTTTGAGGACAACAGGAGGGACTCCATCAGGCCCATATGCCTTGTTAGTATTGAGACCAGTGATTGCAGAAAGTACATCAGCTGAAGAAATTTTGATGTCAGCCATGAGGAAGTCAGAGGGGGGAAGCGATGGAGGAAAAGCACTGGAATCGTCTAAGGTGGAATTGGAGGAGAAAGTCTGAGCAAAGAGATCTGTTTTATCAGTAGCAGAAATAGCTACAGAGCCATCAGAGTAGAAAAGAGGAGGGAAGGATGAGGTAAAGTTGTAAGAAAGGTTTTTGGCAAAGCGCCAGAAGGAGCGAGAATAATTCGAGTTGGAGAGTTGAAAGAATTTAGCACGGAAAAAATTATTTTTTAGCAGAGCAAAGAACAGACTTAGCACGATTGTGAGCAGAAATATAAAAAAAGATGTGATTCAGGGGTGAGTTAGCTCCAGTACCTTTTATAGGCCCTCTCCTTGTTGCGGACAGCATTGGAACAAGCATGATTAAACCAAGGCTATCTTGCATTAGTCAGAGGACACGAGAAAGGAATGTATGCTTCCATGCCTGAAAGAATAACCTCCGTATGGTCAGGTGACGATCAGGGTTGCCAGATCTGAACTTGGGCACATTACCAAAATCCTCAATTTTCCATCCATCCATCATCTAATCCTATGCTGCCCAACAGAGAAGCGTAGGAGACCAGGGCAAGGCAAGTTGGTCCTGACATTAAAGAAGAGAGTGACCAGCTTCACTCATCCCTGAGTGGCATTACATGAGCAATAAACCCCAACCACTCCTTAGATTTTCATTACAAAATTTAACTTTTCATTACCAAATTCTTAAAGCAGGCATTTATTCTACATTAATTATATGTCCAAATGGAAATAATCACTCTCCTATAATTAGCAGCATGTTGATTATTTTTGTGCTATGTAGGCTAGCAGATTAGTCAAAGGGGGCAAACAATCCACCATCTCCGTCCTCTATTTCCATACATGCGAAAAATCCATTTAGTAATGAATCATGCTGATTCATTACCAACTGAATTTTTCATTACCACTTTGGCCCACATTTGGTAATGAAAATTACCAAATGGCAATCGTCACTGACAACTGCGCCAATGATTAACGAACATTCATATATCTATCTATCTATTGCCAAATGCCATAATCCCGTAAGGGGTGGCCATTTGACTTTATTTGTTTTACGGGGAGGGGCACTAACCCTCCACCAACCCACTTGTTGACACATAGAGAGCATGTATGGTTTGGTTATATGGTTACCATCCAGCATTGTAAATGGTTTCTTGGCTTACAGGAAGCCATTTGGCTTGTCACTCAATGCAAAGCCACCTGCAAAGGAAAGAAAAGCAATAAGAAGTGACAGGAAAGATGGGAGAAACAGGAAGAGAGGAAGGCAGGCACAGAAAAAGAATGACAAAGGCTAAGGAAGAAGTAGGCAGCACTACATCAAGTGAGTGGATGATGGTCGCCACCACCTCATAATGCACAACATTGCTTTGGCGCCAGTTATATGGAATGCACATCTTAGTTTGCACTAGGTTAAACAGGTTATAATCATTAGGGGGTCCTGGGGGTGAAGCCCCCCAGTTAGGTTTCAGTGCTCCCAGTTAGGCTTCCACTGCAATTTATGGTTTTAAACTGAATACATGAGTTTGTTTGGTGTGGTTACGTCATGTCCAGTCGGCGGGATAGGCAATAAACATGCTATCAAGGGCGTTCCGGCGGCTTTCTCTAATTTCGCTAAGTAGGTATATTTCGTTTCTTCTCCAAAATATTTTTTTATCAAAAATCAAATGCAGTGCACCCCCATACAATGCAAGTTTATGGACGGCAGAAACCCTCGCATTCTATGATTTCGCATTGTGTGAACCAAAGAATTTATGGGAAAAATAGTATATGGTGGATAGCCTACCCAGGGCTTGGTCTTTGGGTCCCCTTCCAGCTTACTCCACCCTGCTAATATTTTGTCTAACAGTACTTTAAGCTGGACCAACAAATAAAACAACAAACAGAACACCATGTACCTTTATTTAAGTGACTTCTGGGCTTGTTAAGTAGGGAGGGGGTGGGTGGGTATTCAATGCTCGAAGCGTTTACTCATGCCCCGCGGAACAGAGCTCCCCATTGCTTCTCTCACTGTCACAGCTGAGGTCTCATGGAGGTGCCATAAAGCCTTCAAAGTCAACAGCTGAGACCAAGATGAAGAGGTGAGTACTGCCAGGATGCTAAAACGGACCACAGGATGCGAGGTACAACATTCGTTCTCGTGGCAATATGGAAAAGAAGTGTTTGTTTACCCAGGAACGGCTGACCAGCCGCCTACCATTGTGAATCTGGCTCACTGCCAGCCACCTGCCTTCATGTGATGACTCGCATTGTACAGCCCAACACTCGTAGAAATGGCGGGAAGTCCATTTTTGCCTTGGAATCATACAGCCGATTCACATGATGGGAAGTTCGATTCGCAGATTTCGGATTCAGTAAAAAAAAGCATTTTCTGGGTTGTCCTCGCAGTGTAGGTGATTCACATCATGTGAATTCACATTGTGTGAGGGTGCACTGTGTTAATCATCTGAGATGCATGTAGTACTAAAATAACAATCCTTGAGAACATAGGTCCATAAGAAAACAGCTCAAATCCCTGTGACACTTTTGTTCATATTTACCAGTATTTTCTCCATCTTTATCGAATATTTTCTGAATGGCAAAGGTGGTCAGGAACCTAAACTCCCTATTATATAACAATCTAATGGAAAAAACTGGTTTGTTATTCGACCAATTCGTTACTCAACCACTTTATATGAAAGGCATCTCTGTCAAATAGTGGGGGAGAGGAGTACTGGGGAAAAAATGAGTCTTAGAGACTTTTACTGGATAGCCTAAACAGTGCTGTAAGGAAGAATATGGTGGAGTAGAAGAATTTGTCGAGTAGGCTATAGCACCAGTCGAGCAGGGCAGTACTCCCGAGGTGGATGGAAAGCTGATGACAGGGAAAGCTGGAACTCCCATTTCATCAGCCCTCGGGACTAGTTCCTGACCATCCGCCTTTACTGAACTTTTTTCAGTGTTTCAGTTACACGGAAAGCAGGCCAGCATGCTCTCCAATACAAGTTTCTTTAACTGTCAACACCAAACTACATGCAGAGCACACACTACACTACCTTTCAAAATAAAGAAATAAAAAAATGGCGTCTAATAACAGTGCCTCAGAGTACCCGGTGGGGGGGGGGACCATAAATGCCTCCACAATCCGCCTCACTCCCGGTGACTGTCTGACTCACTTCTTCATTTCTGCAACATTCATGGCCTTTCTTCTAACCTTCTTTCTGTGGAACACCACCTCTCCTCCTCTAAACCTCACCTTCTCTTCTTAACTGAGACTCAGCTGTCTGAGGCAACTAACAGCAAACCCTTTTCTGTATCCTCCTACTTTCTCTATACTCATTTCAAAGCCAAAGGTGGCTGTTGTGTATACTGCATGTACGCAATGACTTATCTTGCTCTCATGTTCCTGAACTTGATTCTTCTGAATTCTCTTCTCTCTGGCTTCGGCTCTCTTGTCATTCTCTGACTAAATACATCTGCGCTGTTTATTAATCACCTAATTACACTATCAAAAATTCCTCGACCATCTTACTTCTACTGTACAATGGAACACACTCTATCCATTTCTCTTTTCTCTGAAATCTCCATTCTAGGAGATTTCAATGTTCACCACCATCTTTGGCTCTACTCTCCTTTCACTGATCCACCTGGTGAACAAGCCTACACCTTTTCTATCCTTAATGACCTAGAGCAGCTTGTACAGCACCCTACCCATATCCCTGACTGCCTTGGAGAGAGCTCCAACATAAATGACCTCTTCCAAACAACTAATCCTTCTCCTTATACTGTTAATCTTTTCTCTCCGTTGGGCTCCTTGGATCATAACCTTATTACCATATCTGTCCTATTGCTCCAGTGCGACCTGGGGACCCTCCAAAGAAACACTGTCTGTGGCACTTTGGAGCTGCAGATTGGGAGGCCCTCAGGCAGTACTTCTTTGATTTTCACTGGAATGATTATTGCTTCCATGGCCGGAAGCCATCTGAATGTGCCTAATGCATTAAGGAGGTTATTCTATCGGGCATTGAAGCGTACATTTCTTTCTCATATCCTTTGTCTAATGCAAGAAAGCCTTGGTTTAATCACGATTGTTCTAATGCTGTCCGCAACAAGGAGAGGGCCTACAAAAGGTACCAGAGCCAACCCACCCCTGAATCACATCTTTCTTATGTTTCTGCCCGGAATTGTGCTAAGGCTGTTTTTCGCTCTGCTCAAAGTAATTTCATCCACACTAAATGTTCTCAACTCTCCAACTTGAATTCTTCTCACTCCCTCTGACACCTTGAAAACCTTTAACAACTTTATCTCATCATCCTTCCCTCCTCTTTTCTACTCTGATAGCTCTGTAGCTATTTCTTCTACTGATAAAGCACATCTCTTTGCCCAAACTTTCTCCTCCAATTCCATCTTAGACGATTACAGTGCCGTTCCTCCATCACTTCCCCCCTGACTTCCTTATAGCTGACATTAAAATTTCTTCAGATGATGTATTTTCAGTCATCACTGGCCTCAATACTAACAAGGCATATGGGGCTGATGGAGTCCCTCCTGTTGTCCTCAAAAACTGTGCTTCTGTGCTTACACCCTGCCTAGGTAAACTCTTTTGCCTTTGTCTGTACCCTTCCTTCTTGCTGGAGGCTTGCTCTCATTCAGTCAGTTCCAAAGAAGGGTGACCATTCCCAACCCTCTAACTATCGTCCAACTGCTTTAACATCATGTGCTTCAAAAGTTTTCAAGTCAATACTTAACAGAAAAATCATAAAGCATCTTTCCCTTCACAACCTTCTTTCTGATCGTCAGTATGAGTTCCGTCAACGACGCTCCACTGGCGATCTCACCTACCTTTCAGATTCTTGATCATCCTCCTTTCGGCACTTTGGTGAAAGCTTTGCCATTGCACTTGACATCTCAAAGGCTTTCGATTGAGTCTGGCATAAATCTTTAATTTCTAAACTGCCCTCTTACGGTTTCTATCCTTCTATCTGTGCCTTCATCTCTAGCTTCCTTTCTGGTCGTTCTATAGCCGCTGTTGTAGACGGCCATTGCTCTTCTCCTAGATCTATCAACAGTGGTGTTCCTCAGGGCTCTGTCCTATCACCAACTCTCCTCCTTTTATTCATCAATGACCTTCTAAGCTGTACATCTAACCCTATCCACTCGTACACTGATGACTCCACCCTTCACCTCTCCATTCGGTTCCCGCAACATCCATCTCAGGAGTTACTTCAACAAACAAGGGATGAGGCTATGGCACATCTAATATCTGACTTGGCTCGTATCTCTGACTGGGGTAAAAATAATCTTGTTGTTTTTAATGCATCAAAGACTCAGTTCTTACACCTATCTATCTATCTATCTATTGCCAGACGCCTCAATCCCGAACGGGGTGGCCACAAACAAATCGCCTCCATGTCACTCTGTCCCCTGCCATTTCACTACCACGCTCCCAACTCACACCCCCCTCTCTCATATACCTCTCCACTCCATCCGTCCATCTCATCCTTGGCCTCCCCCTCCCTCTCGCCCCCTCCACCTCACTCACATACACTCTCCTCGTCAATCTTTCACTCTCCATCCTCTCCACATGCCCAAACCACCTTAACGTGTTTCTCCTAACGCTTCCCATCACGTCCTCAACCACACCACAACGCTCCTTCACTTCCTCATTTGTTAGTCTGTCTCTCCATGTGACTCCACATGCTCCTCTCAAATAACTCATTTCCACTGCTCTCACTCTTGACTTCTGTCCTTCCAACAGGGTCCAAGCTTCACTTCCATATGTCAGAGTTGGTATCACAATACTGTCATGTAACAACTTTTTCACTTCCATGCTCACCTCCCTGTTTCTTATCACTGCTTTCAACGAACCAGCAACCTTCCTTCCCTGCTGTACCCTTTCGAGCACTTCACCCTCCAGACTACCATCCTTACTCATCACACTGCCCAAGTACTTAAATTCACTCACATTCTCCAT
>JAGKTI010003890.1:0-18236 GCA_018397915.1 Birgus latro | reverse complement strand
GTGTGTGTGTGTGTGTGTGTGTGTGTGTGTGTGTGTGTGTGTGTGTGTGTGTGTGTGTGTGTGTGTGTGTGTGTGTGTGTGTGTGTGTGTGTGTGTGTGTGTGTGTGTGTGTGTGTGGTGGAGGAGGAGGAGGACTTGGAAACAGACACACCCTAAACAACAGAAATCTGTGATGATAGCCCACTTATAATGGATTCCACAGTCTAAAAATTCTTTGCAGTGCCCCTAAACATGAGTGTATTTTCAGATGATTTAATAAACTCTGTTAAAACTTCAAAAAATGCCCCTTAAACTAATGCCTTTTGCATTGGTTTGCTTATCCGCAAAGAAACAAAATTGGCAAAAATGAGGGATGTCTAGATATCAAGGCTCACAAACTATCATTACCATCATTCTTGTTTCTAAAGAAGTCTAAATTTCAAACTGCTGAAACTTTTATCCAAATCACACCAGTTGAACATCAGTACAATGTACTGAAGACCAATGATCATTATGCTCGGACATTAAGACATTCATTTGTGAATGATGTAAGGAAACAAGAGCAACAGGAAGACACTTATTCCTGACCAGTTTTGCACAGGGGCTTCTACAGAGGAATTAGACTTTTCTCAGGTTGACTTGAACTAACATACCTGACTGCTGGGTCCACACATGTGGACTGTCTAACCTGCTGGACACTAACTGACCCATTTTCTCTCCCTCTCGGATATTGCTACCAAGGCATTGTCGTGTGACCATACCACATCTACACATTTGTTGCTATTGTTGTTTATGTTAGCGGATAGGTACAGTGCCTCCAGAGCATTTGTATGTAATTTTGGTAGATTTCTTTCTACTGCTGCAATGTCTTTCTGTTTAGGCAGGTGACCTTTTTCATCAAAATGGCTCATCAGGGCACTATATATAATGATGATTTCATCTTTTTTTCAGTGCTCATGATGAAAGAAAATTAAGGGCAGTTTTTTTTTTCTTAGTGCCTTTAGGATATGCAGCGATGAGTACGTTGGGAGTGAGTTGCAATACAGTACATTATATCAGTGCATTTACATAACCAGGATACCCCGAGCATCTCCTGGTCACTCTGAAAGACAGAGAGAAGTCAGTGACAGAGAAAAAACAAAGAACACACAGATGAAATATACAGGGTGTCCTGGGAAGTTATGGCATAATTTTGGGATATGATAGGTGATGGAATTCCAAGCAAAAAATGTTTCATGAATATGTGTATAAATCTCAGTTGCTACAGAGCTACAATTACTGACGACCTTATGGGGGAATATCGTCTTCTTCATAATTCACCCATAGGGTCGTGAGTAACTGTTGTTCCGTAATGCCTGGGATTTGGACACAGGTTGATACAGCATTTTTTGCTCAGAATTCCCTCATCTATCATTTCCCAAAGGTATGCCTTCCCTCTCGGGACACCCTGGATAGCTGTACCGAGCTCAGATACAGTTACAGCCCTCAGGAAGATACTATGCCACACTGACATCAATATTGTAACATTGGCTGGTGAAAAAAAATGTGACATTAGAGGAGAAACGGCTAAGAATCCTCCCAATGAGAATAGTGTTGGTTATAAAATCCCATGAAGTGACTGCAAAGCAGGTTACTATTGGGAAACAAGAAAAGGTCTAGAAACTACAGTAAGGGAACAAAAGGCAGTTGTGAGATATCATTATACAATCAGTGCCCTGATGAATCATACAGATTATAGACAATAAAGGATCCCTACACAAATAGAAAGACATTACAGCACTGAATGCAATTTAAAAAAAATTACATACAAATGCTCTGGAGGCACTGTACATATCCACTAACATAAAAAACAGTAACAACAACTGTGTGGGTATGGTATGGTCACATGACAAAGCCCAAGCAACAAAATCCAAGAGGGAGAGAAAATGGGTCAATTAGTATCCAGCAGATTAGACAGTCCACATGTGTGGATCTAGCAGTCAGATACGTTGGGTCTAGTCAGCTCAAGAAAACTTTAATTCCTTTGAAGATGCCCCTGTGCAAAACTGGTCAGGAATAAATGTCTGCCTGTGACTCTTGTTTCCTTACACCACCCACAAGCAAATAATGCTGATTATCCATAATACCAGATCTCAATGTACTGTGATTTCACAGGTCATAGGACTTAATAAGTCAGTAACAAAAATTATTCTTACCATGACTCTCCATAATACTGTACTTACCACAAGTATAGGAACACTCTTGAGTTTTGTCCATTGTATTTTGAGGTTGACTTTGTTGACCTGAGCCCGTGTAATTCTCAGCCAGGTGGGTAGCTCCAGTAAGTCTGTGAGTACTGTTTCATTAAGTTCCAAGTTCGTGAGTTCTCCCTCTCCCTTCAGTGTACTAACGTTGACACTGTCTGATGACACATTTTTGGCAAATCTGAAATACAAGTGGTACCTAATTTAACAAGAGTATCATAAAGCACATGTCCACCATGCAGGAAGCCTACTAATGACTAATACATTCTGCACTGCTGTAGTGAAATATTATAATATAAAATCCTCTTCTGAAACTACATAGGACTTTAATAAAGAATTCATCATCAGCATCACCACCATTGCCATCATCATCTTGACCCTATTTTCCACCTAAGTTGGCACAAGGTATGACTTACAAAATTAACAAGTGTGACAACCATCACCACGCATGTCCAGCAAGAGAAGCCAC
Source organism: Birgus latro (assembly GCA_018397915.1). Taxonomy (NCBI): domain Eukaryota; kingdom Metazoa; phylum Arthropoda; class Malacostraca; order Decapoda; family Coenobitidae; genus Birgus; species Birgus latro. The sequence continues at coordinate 15,545 of JAGKTI010003890.1, read as the reverse complement.
ACATTCACACACTATTCAGACTTCTGTAATCTTAGCTCCACCTCACAAGCCTAACCATTTCTATGTTCATTCTTCATTTTTCCTTACATATGTGCATCAAATACTCTTGTCAAACAGTCATGCTGTCATATTTCAAGTTAAAATCTAGGTGCCATATACTTGTCCTGAGCATCCCAACAAGTACTTTATTCAACCAACTCAACTCTTATCAACTCCACTGTTTATGAGATGCATTTACATTAATGTTGCTTGTGTGCTGGGAATAAGTTATACTGTATGCGTATCCAGTGTAACTTCAACGGTTTCGGGATGACTTTCAAATGGAAGTGGTTCGTAGCAGAGAAGGGCAAAGGGGTGTGTTTGAGACTCATGGCATTTTGGAATATAGTGATGGCTGGTTTAGCTAAGGCAGCCATTCTCCTCTGTGTAAACCAGTGCTTTAGTGAATACAGGTAGCTACTGTTGGAGCTGGCCTGCTATTTGTAGAGTTATGAAGTGCTGTGGAGGTACTACAATGTCACCAGCACAGAACAATCCTGTTACTAAGAAGGAAGGTTGATAAACAGTGCAGGGGTAAGACAAATGATTACAGTGTCGTCTCCCAATGGCCAGGATCTCAATATGTGAAACACCTAATATGCAAACTTGACTCAGGGAAAAAATAAATAAAAATAAAAAACAATAGGCTAAATGTGATTCTAAAATGCAAAATCATCTGAAAGCAATGAAAAAATGATGTTCCTGCTCAAAATGGTAGTAACTGAGGCCACCACCAGATGGATAATCGGTTTCCCCCTCTATCCCTCCCTCAGGGTGTCTCTCAAGTAAAGTCTCGAGACTCTCACTCTGTGTATGCCCATGCCACACTCGTATATTGTGGTATTTTTAACACTGTACGAGGTGTTACCTAAAAGTTCCAGCAACCTGAACAGAGGGAGCCAACTGTTTGCAGTTTTGCCTTTTGCCACTTGGAGGAGTCAGCAGCACCCCTTGTGTGTCTGTGCCGTCCTGGCCGTGTCTGTGAGCGGACGTCTCGTTGAACGACGCTTACTACTGTAACGTGGTGTGTAGGTGGTTTGGCGGTTATGCAATGGCTGACCTCGCGGAATCTGCATCAAGTTCTGCTTCAAGATCAAAAAGGTGGCTGCAGAAGCTCACCGGTTGCTTCAGCAAGCCTTTGGTAACAATGCCATGTCCTAAAGCAGAACATTTTACTGGTACGAGCAGTTCAAGAAAGGACGAACGTCCGTCAAAGACAATGACCATTCTGGCCGCAGCAATGTCAAGTCGATGTTGATCGTTTTCTTCTATTTCCAAGGGATTGTTCACAAGGAATTCACCCCACCCGGTCAATCCGTCAGCGGAAAGTTTTACTGTGAAGTTTTGCAGCGTCTGCGGGAGAACATCCGCCACAAACGTCCAGAACAGTGGAAGGACAAGGACTGGGTCCTGCATCATGACAATGCCTCCACCCACACATCAGTTGTTGTCCGGCAGTTACTGGCTTCCACTAACAGGGTAGCCATTCCCCACCTGCTCTGTTTGCCTGACCTAGCCCCCTGTGACTTTTTCCTGTTTCCCAAGTTGAAATTACAACTGAAAGGGTGTCAATTAGACTCGGTTGAGGAGATCCAGACAGAATTGGAGGAAATGCTCAAGATCATCACACCTGATGCCTTCCAGGGATGCAAAGACTCGTGGAAAAAATGCTGGGAGCACTATATACCTGTACATGCCCAAGGGGACTACTTCAGAGGCGACAGTGAGAACTAGGAGGTAGGGTAACTTATTTTCCTACAATATTCAAATTACTGGAACTTTTGGGTAGCACCTGGTACAAGACCTGCTCTGGCTCACCTGTTACATCATGGCCCCACCACTTCATTCCAAGAATAAGAGGATCACTTTGGAGCTGAAAATGAAGGGTACTGTATACAGCTGAATGACCAAGGTGAAAGGAATTCAAACACTGGACATGAACTTGGCTTACATGAATCGAGAGTGAGGAACGTTCTCAAGAACAAGGAGCAGATTTTATGAACCATCAAGACTCATGGAGGTCAGCAAGTGGATGGATGCAATAAGGTTGCTAATCACACAATTATACATACTGCTACCTGGCACACTACACTCACAGATCTATTATCTTTCTCTGGGCAAAAGTCTTTCTTAAACTGATAGTCAATATTGGGGAAGTACTGTAAATGACAATATTAGGGAAAGGTATCGACCATTTACATTTATTTCCATTGCTTCAATGGTTTCTAATATGCCAAATTTCCAAAATGTGGTGCATTTTGTCAACCATACTCTCGCATACTGGGAAACCCCACTGTAATGTGGGCCACCACTGGGTAATGTGGAAATATGATTTTGATTGAGTACTCAGGCATGCCTATGCGAAAGGAAGTTAGCTAGCCATTTCTTGTCAATGTCTGTCATTGTGTTGTTCATATCGTATTGTTTACAAAGCTCCAACATGCTTGCATGTGTCAGTTTTGGCCACTTAATGGCAGCTCTCTACACTGCTCCATCTCTGGCCACCTCCTTATTCAGTACCTTATTCCTGAAGTCACATTCTATGGCCTAACCCCCGGTCTTTTTGGGCCTCCCTCTCCAAACCCAACCCTTATGTTCAAACCACTCACCTTCTGCACTCAGATGTCATCTTCCATCCTCTCATTATGCCAAAACCATCTCAATCTACCCCTACTCATCACAAGAGCAATATTTCAAGTTCCATCCTTCCTCTCACCTCTTCAGTCACAGTCCTAGCTCCCTAGGCCTCATTTTCAAGAATGCACTGCACATCCATCTGGCCATTGTATCTGTACATCTGAGCCTATGAATATCTTCTACCTATACTGCCCAGGTCTCTATACCATACGGTACAGCATTGCACTCCTAAAACACACTGCACATAAGGATCCTTCAGCATGGAGGGAGAGCCCTTTCAATGTTTGGAGACGCAATAACTCCCTGAACTTCCTCCAGCCACTCCTTACCCTAGCCACAGAGCTAGCTCCAGCCCCAGCTCTAGGCCTCTGGCACATAACATGTCCCCCAGATAAAAAAAACTCAGGAGACTCTCCAGCATGATCAGTCCTTTTATGCCTCTCAGTCTATGCTGTACATGCTCTAACCAACACACCACACACATGACATAACATTACTTCCCAGTCTACATCTAATACTATTACACCTCTTTAGCATCCATTTATCACAATCACAGCACAACATAGTTACTTCCTACACCCTTGTGGCAAACTGCACGTGGTCACACTCCCTCTGCTTTGACTGTACCACCACCAGCCCTAGATGTCATTATTTTTGTGTTATCCATGTTTACTCTAAGACCCTTGTGCCCCATTCCATTTACCCACTTTCATTATAAGATTTTATTTACCTCCCTGTGGCAGGGGGGACATAATCTGCCCGCACTATGGGGTGGTACTACTACTCTGCGGCCAGACTGTGTTAGGAAGAATTCCGCCACCATATTCTTGCGTGTCGTAAAAGGCGACTAAAAGGGGTGGGGTGAGGGGAATAGGGACCCCCTCCTCTGTTTTTTAGTTCCAAAAAAGAGACAGGCCAGAGAAAGGGATGGGGGATCGAGTTATCCCCGTACCCTGAAGGTTGGGTCTATGAATGTGCATGGATGTAGTACGATTGAGGCTAAAAGGGAGGAGACTGGGAGAATGTTTGTGGGAAGAAAGTTGGATGTGTTAGCTTTGAGTGAAACAAAGATGAAAGGGAAAGGTGAGTCTTCATTTGGAAGTGTGAATGGAAGATTGTCAGGTGTTGATAGAGGAAGGGCAAGAGAAGGTGTGGCCTTGTTAGTGAGCCCGTAAGTACAGCAGTGTGTGATTGAATGGAAGGAGGTGTCATCGAGACTGAAGTGGGTGAGACCGAAATTTGAACGTGAGTTGTGGGTATTGGTGAGTGCATATGGGCCTGGTAGTGAAAGGGATGAAGAAGAGAAGGAGTCTTTCTGGAATGATGTTGATGAGTGTTTGCAGAGCTTTGGAGCAAATGTGAATGTGGTAATGATGGGGGACCTGAATGCTAGAGTGGGAAATGTAGCAGTTGAAGGTGTAGTTGGCATGCATGGTGTGCCTGGAAGAAATGAAAATGGGGAACGAATGATAGGTGTGTGTGTTGAGTGAGAGATGGTGATTGGGAATACCTTGTTTGAGAAGAAAGATAATTATAAGTATACATGGGTGAGACAGGAGGGTGGAAGGGTTGTTGACAGAGCATTGATCGACTATGTGGTTATGTCCAGGAATGTAATAGGAAGATTGTTGGATGTGAGAGTTTTGAGAGGGGAGGGTGGAGGTATGTCTGACCACTACCTGGTGGAGGGAAAGTTGAAAGTAGGTAAGAGATGGGTGAGAGCTAGGAGAGTTAGGTGTGGCAGGGAGGTTATGAAAGTGAGTGAGTTGGATAAAAGAGAGAAAATGATAGAGTATCAGGAGAAATTGAGAGATCAGTGGAACGCAGTGAAAGATCAGGAGAGTGCCAGTGTGGAGGAGGAATGGCAGTTGTTTAAGAGTGCTGTGGTGGGGCATGCAGAAGAGGTGTGTGCTGTGAGACGAGTGGGTGGTGGTGTAAGAAAGGGAAGTGAATGGTGGTGCGAGGAAGTAAGTATGGCTGTGGCTGAGAAGAGACATGCATATGAAGTGTGGTTGCAGTGGAAGGATGAGATGTCATATGAGAGGTATAAGGAAAAGAGGAATAGGGCGAGAAGGGCTGTGTGTGATGCTAAAGTGGTAGCAGATGAGAGGTGGGGTAGGCAGTCGACTGAGAATTTTCAAGAGAATAAGAAAATGTTTTGGAAGGAGGTGAAAAAGGTACGAAAGGGAGAGTCTGGGAAGGAGGCGCGAGTAAAAGCAGAGGATGGAAGGATGTTAATTGAGATGGATGCAGTAAGGAAGAGATGGGTGGAGCATTCTGAAAGATTGTTAAATGTAGAGGAGGAAAGGGAGGCTGAGACTGTGGTAGATGGAAGGGTGTAAGGAACAGATGTGTTGGGAGAGTTGAATGAATCTTTGATCACGATGAAGGAAGTGCAAGAGGCAGTAAAGCAGATGAAAACAGGGAAAGCTGCAGGTATGGATGGGTGTGCTGTGGAATGCCTGAAAGGTGGTGGAGCGACTATTGTTGACTGGTTAGTAAGATTGTTGAATGTGTGCTTTGTGCAAGGTATGGTGCCAAATGACTGGGCAAGTGCTTGTGTGGTCCCATTGTATAAAGGTAAGGGTGATAAGTATGAATGTACTAGCTTTAGAGATATAAGTCTGTTGAGTGTTGTAGGTAAGGTGTATGGCAGAGTGCTAATTAAGAGAGTTAGAGAGGGTACAGAGGGAGGGATTGGTGATGAGCAATGTGGCTTTAGGAGAGGGAGGGGATGTGTGGATCAGGTGCTTGCTATGAGACAGGTGTGTGAAAAGAATTTAGCAAAAGGTAAGGATGTGTTTTGGGCGTTCATGGATTTAGAGAAAGTATATGATAGAATTGATACGGAGGCTTTGTGGAATGTTTTAAGATTGCATGGGCTTGATGGCAGGTTACTAAAAGGAGTGAAAAGTTTTTATGCAAATAGTAGAGCATATGTTAGAGTGGGAAATACTGTGAGTGATTGGTTTCCCGTGAGAGTGGGGCTGTGGAAGGGATGTGTGATGTCGCCTTGGTTGTTTAATATTTATATGGATGGTGTTGTTAGGGAGGTGAATGCAAGTGTTAAGTGGAGGACTGAGTCTGGTGAATGATGGTAGAGAGTGGAATCTGAAGCAGCTGCTGTTTGCGGATGATACTGCACTGGTGGCTGATACAGAGGAGAGGTTGAGACAGTTGGTAGAGGAGTTTGAAAGGGTGTGTGAAAGGAGGAAACTGAAAATAAATGAGAATAAGAGTAAAGTGATGAAGTGTACGAGGTTGGTAGATGGTAGGAGGATGAATATAGTTTTGAATGGTGAGTTGCTTGAGGAGGTAGAGTGTTTTAAGTATTTAGGGTCACATGTTGCTGTGGATGGAAGAATAGATGCAGAAGAGAAGTTTGGAATGAATGAAGTTGGAAAGGTGCTGGGAGGAATGAAAAAATTGTTTAGATGTCGTTCACTTACAATGGATGTAAAGAGAAAGCTGTATGAGGGTATTGTGGTTACGACTGCATTATATGGGGCTGAAACATGGAATATGGGTGTAGCAGAAAGGAAAAGTTTGAATGTAATGGAGATGAGGTGTCCGAGGAGTATGTGTGGAGTGATGCGTATGGATCAAGTGAGAAATTATGAAGTGCGAAGGAGAACTGGAATTGTTCGGGAGATGGCTGATCGAGTTGAGCAGAGGGTGTTGCGATGGTTTGGGCATATGGAGAAAATGGATAATGAGCGATTGGTGAAAAAGATAACTAGATCTGATGTGAGAGGTGTAAGGCTGAGAGGAACACCATGAACAGGATGGATGGACAGTGTGAAGAGAGCGTTGGATGCGAGAGGCTTGTCTGTTGAGCAAGGAAAAGTGGCTGTGCGTGATAGAAATGAATGAAGGGAAATTGTGCATGAATAAATGATGATGCAGCCCTGAGGGGATATTCTCCTGCATTTTGTCTGATCAGCTGATCAGGACAGGTGCGGGTAAGGGGCTGGATCCATTATGATGTGGCAGGGTAAACCAGCTTTGCTGTCGGGCCCTGCTGCAGATGTCACTGACTGCACTGCGTAGTTAACCCTCGTGCGGTGTGGTGCGGTGAGGATCTGTCCCTTCTCCCCTTTGGGGCTAAGATGCAAATGAAAGTGTATGAGTGGATGAGTAAATTGGCAGTGTGTTGACCTGTCTCAGCTACCTCCCTTTTCTTGGAGGAAGCAGCCTAGGTATATAGATAGATAGATAGATAGTGTGTGTGTGCTTACCTAATTGTATCTTTACAGGATTGAGTCAAGCACGTATTGTCCCGTGTTTAGAATCATTTTTATCATACATGTCTCTGAATTTATGATTAGTTTTAGCACACACTATTTCAACTGGTAGTGCACTCCTTTGATCAACTGCTCTATTTGGGAAACTGAATTTCCTTACATCTTTATCACTTCTCTTTTTATACAGTTTTTCAAGTGTCCTCTTGATGTTCCTTCCCCATAGGTTATATACTCATCTATGTCTATTTTCTCTTTTCCTGTGATGCATTTACATAGCATAATCATGTCTCCTCTTTTCCTTCTCTCTTGTGATGTTGGTATGTTTAATTTTTCATCTTTCATCACAGCTTAGATCCCTTAAGCTTGGTACCCATTTTGTGGTGGTCCTTTGTATCTTTTCAATCTTAACGATGTGTTTTTTGGTATGTGGATTCCAAGCAACTGATGCATACCTCAGAGTTGGTCTAATGAATGATGTAGTTATCTTTCTCAGCATGTCCTTATTCACATATGTGAATGCTATTCTCCTATACATTCTCCTATGTCTGTCTGTCTGTCTGTCTGTCGAGATGATATCTCCAAAAGCTCTCTACGAATTTCAAAGAAATTTTTGAGAAGAGTGGGCCATGGGCCAAATAAGAATTTGGGGGCAGATCCGAAGTTGGAGTATTCCGCATAATACAGTACATCCGAAAGTTCTCGATGAATTTCAATCAATTTTTGTGAAAGGGTAGGCCAAGAAAGAACTGATTAAATTTTGGGGCAGATCCAGATCAAGATCCTTTTTAATGGAAATGGAATTGGTGGAGGTATGCACTCTGAGTGTTTTCTAGTTTATTTTAAGTGTTTATATTCTGTCTCAGCTCCAGCTTTCAAAGGGTATTTTTCTTTGTATCCACAGTGGTAAGTGGTGGCAACCATCATCCACTCAACTGATGTAGTAATGTCTAGTTCTTCCTTCACCTTTATCAATCTTTGTCTGTGTCTATCCTTTCTCTTCCTATTTCTCCCATATTTCTTGACCTTTTTATATTACTTTTCTTTCATTTTTGGGTGGGTTTACATTGAGTGACAAGTTAATGGTTTCCTGTCATTTACAATGCTGGGTGGTACCCACATAACCAACCCAAGTGTTTCCTACGTGTCAAAAAGTGGGTTGACATAAGGTTAATGCCCCTCCCCGTAATACAACTAACTCAAAGACAAATGACCACTCTTTACGGAATTATGGTGTCTGGCTATAGATAGATAATTAGACAGATACATGTAATGAGATCGTTACGTTTCGTTTTTGAAGGCTCCAACATGCTTGCATGCGTCGGCCTTGGTCACCTAATGGTGGCTCTCCACGCTGCTCGATCCCTGGCAGCCTCTCTGTTCAGTCCCTTAACCCTTAAGTCACACTTAATGACCTCGTCCCATGTCTTTCTCGGTCTACCCCTCCCAACCCCTCCCCCAATATTAACACCTCTCACCCTCTGTACCCAATTATCATCCCCCATCCTCTCCACATGTCCAAACCACCTCAGCCTACATCTCCTCATCACAACACCAATACACTCCAGTCCCATCCTATCTCTCAACTCTTCCATCATAAACCCAGCCCCCCCAGGCCTTGCACGCAGGGACGCACTGCACATCCACCTAATCATTGTCATTTCTGTACGTTTAAACCTGCGAATATCCTCTTCCTTTACTGCCCAGGTCTCACTACAAAACAGCATCACACTCCTAACACATGATGCATACAAAGACCCCTTAGCACGTAAGGAGAGTCCTCTCAATGTCAGGAGAGGCAACAGCTCCCTGAACTTCTTCCAACCACTTCTCACCCTAGCAACCGAGCCACCTCCGGCACATAACATGTCTCCCAAATAACGAAACTCCTCCACACACTCAAGAGACTCACCTGCAAGTTCAACCCTCTCACGCCTAACAATCTCCACCTGCTCTCCCCGACACGCCGCACACATGAAATCAGCATCATCTCACAGTCTACATCTAATACCACTACATCTCTTGTGCACCCACTTATCACAAACACTACACAAGATGGAATTGCTTCCCACACCCTTGTAGCAAACTGCACATGGCCACTCTCCCACTTCTCTGATTGTACTACCACCAACCCTAAATATCATCACCTTTGTTTTATCTGCATTTACCCTTAAGCCCTTGTACCCCATACCATCTCTCCACTTCTTAAATCTTTCCTCCGCCTCCTTTTCATTCTCCGCAGTCAACACCAAATCATCAGCATACAACATCTCCCATGGGAGTCCATCTCTGAAGTCACGTGAGACGGCTTCAAGCACCATGATAAACAACAAGGGACTCAAAACTGACCCCTGATATACATCAACATTCACGGAAAACTCATCACTCAAAGCTCCATTCACTCTTACCTGGGTGCGAGCACCAACGTACATGACCATAACCACCCTAACCAGCCACTCTTCCAACCCCAGCTTTCTCATTGCCCACTTCACCACCTCTCTAGGGACTCTGTCAAAGGCCTTTTCCAAATCAACAAAAACAAAATACAATTCCCTTTTCTTGCCAATATATTTTTCCTGAAGCTGTCGAACAATGATTATGGCATCAGTGGTCCCCCTGCCTGGCATAAACCCAAACTGCATCTCATCGATATTCACTCTTTCTCTAATCATACCTTCTAGAACTCTCTCCATTACTTTCATTATCTGATCTAAGAGCTTTATACCTCTGTAATTTCCCCTTTCCAGGGCATCACCCTTTCCTTTGTACACATTTACAATTACACTCCTTAGCCAATCATCTGGGACAACACACTCATATATAATCCTATTTATCAGGTCAGTGACTAACTTCACCCCAGTATCTCCTGAGGCCTTCAACATTTGAGCAGTCAACCGAGACACACCTGCCGCCTTCCCCACCCACATCCTGCCTATTGCCTCCCTCACAGTAGCAGCGTCAATCAAAGGCCAAGGGCCAAACACTGGATCAGCGGGCTCCAAACCTTCTTATCTCAATCAAACTCCTCATTCAACAACCGGCTATAATGCTCTCTCCATGCATCTTTAATATCCTTACTGCTCACCACTACCCTTCCATCATCATTCTTCACACACTGCTCACCTACAATGTCCCAATTATCCCTCTTCACCTGATTTGCCACCCTAAAAATCATATTTTTCCTTTCTCCATGATTTAGATTATCAAGTAAAAGTCTCTGTGGCTCAGACTTCGCCCTGTATACCTCTCTTCTAGCCCTGCGCTTGGCAGCCAAGTACTCCTCCCTGTTACCACCATTCTTCCATTCCCGGAAAAGACTTCTTTTCTCCTTAACTGCAGCTTCTACACCCTCATCCCACCACCAAGTTACTTTATGTCTTGGTGGGCCTCTTGTCCAACCGCATATTGTATCGGTAACTCTCAAGAGGTTGTTCTTAAGGGCTCTATACTGTTCATTAACGCCTCTGTCTACAGCCTCCTGTTCAGCCACCACTCTCCTCATCTCACTATAAAAGGCATCCCTTACTGATTGATTTCCCAGCTTCCATATTTTCCTCCTAGGTACATATGTCCTCCTTCTCATCACTCGTTCCTTAAGCACCATGTCACAAATCAACAGTCTGTGCTGCTGCACACACTCCTCGCTTCCTATAACTTTAACATCCCTCACTAATCTCCTATCAACTCTCCTGACCAGAAAATAATCTATCTGACTACTATTTCCCCCAGACTCATACGTAATCAACCGGCTGATTCTTTTCCTAAAATGTGTGTTGCACACAATCATGTCCATAGCCTCTCCAAACTCGAGTATTCTTTCCCTTTCCGCATTCCTCACACCATACCGACAACCTCCATGGACTCCTTCATAACCTTGAGCTGCTTCACCCACATGACCATTTAAATCCCCTCCAAGAACCACTACCTCATCATCACCCATACCACTCACTACACGCATTAAATCATCCCAAAATCTATCCTTCTCTGCGTCATCCAATCCCACCTGTGGAGCATATGCCGATATAACTGAAACCAATTTCTGCCCGACCAAAATTTTCACTACTAATATCCTATCACTTACTCTCATAACATTCATGACATATTCCACCCATTTCTCTGCAACCAACACACTCATACCCCCAAATCCGTCAGTTCCCCCCTGCCAAAACAACTTATAGTAGCAATCCTTCCCAACAATCTTTCTGGCTGATCCACCCCTGTACCGGACTTCCTGCAAACATGCCACATCCACCCACCTCCTACTGAATGCCTCAACGACTTCCCCTGCTCTTCCTCTCAAACTTCCCACATTCCACGAACCCACCCTAAACCCCCTGGGTGATTTGCTGTCCTCAGGCTTGCTTTGGTGCTTGTTTTTGTAGTTCATAGTCGGTAAGATAAAGGGAGGTAAACATTCCAAAGGCCCGACCCATTGCACAGACCCAGGTCCAGGCAATGGATCTGGGACCCCTAGCCCACCAGCTTACCAGTGGCTGCAGTAGTGGCCTCGGGGCACCCTGCCAGGACAGCTGCAGGGACACCCTCCAAGTGCGGCTTGGCACTGCAACTGCCCCGCCATTATACACCCAATGATAGGGCAGCCTCCTGAGGCGCTACTCCCAGGTTCGGGCCCCTCTCTATTGAGCGGAAGCGGCAGCCTGGGAACTGCAATGCCCTGTACCCTCTAGCACAGGTTCGAGCCCCATCTCGCCCCGGACCCATGATCTATGCCGGCGGAACCCAAGTCAAGCCTCCCCCCAAAGTCCGCCACTAGGTAGTGGGGGCAAAGTTTTCTGGCCGCATGCTCTTGCTGGCGTCAACCCCTGTAACGTAGTGGGATACGTTGTGTAATATGTAAAGCGCATGTGGTGAAGTGCATAGGATAGTTAGAGGAAATGTTTGGGAGAGTATGCTGGTCTACTCTCCATGTTACTGTCACACTGAAAAGGTCAGCAAAGGGGGATGGTTAGGTAACTAGTGAAACAGGAGCTCCAGCTCTCCCTATCACCAGTATTCCCATTCCACCAGTATTCCCCTCGGGAGTACTACCCTGTTCGGTCCGTTGCCTGTTGCCTGGTCACTTTCCTACAATTTTTTCCCCTGTCTCTGATCTGGCTCTTTCAAGAGAAAATTAAATGATACCAGGAAGTCTTGTACTGGAGGATGGACCCCACTCTGTTTAGTCAAGTTTGAACTTCAAAAAATTGGTTTCTGTTCTTAGTCTGTATATAAATCTGTCTTGTTTTTCTTATCTGACAACTTCAAGTGCCAACTGTCTGCCATGTTTATAGATGGCAGCCTTCCCTCTCTTGCACTCACATACTGTATTTGTTTCTGTGACTGACCCCTTAATTATCTGAACCAAACAATAACAGCTACTGGTAAGTCTGTAAACTAGGAGCAAACTGGTTTATTCAGTACTTTGTAACAAGATATTTTAATAAAAAGAAATTACATGCATACATGTGTTTCATCGATATTTGTGGCTGTGAAGTGCTGTTTTACAACCACACTGTTGAATTTATGATAACAAACAAGCACATATTGATTTCATGTTTATGACTTTGAGGTGCTATTTTATGACAATGTGGAGGTGTTCTTAACCAAATGGTTATGGTTCATGACTACTTGGTGGTGTTCATGACTATTATCATGCTGTTGTGTTGATGACCAAGACCATAGTTAGTGTTTTTGACATAGCAGTAATACTAATGACATGTGGCAGTGTTAATCATCATACAGTGAAACCTCGATATAACGAACTTCAGTAGACCGGAATTCGCTTTTATCGGACTCGAGGAGCTACCGGACTAAACTCCTATATATCGGAAAAAGTCCGATATAGCCAGAAAGCAGTCTGGACTGCCTGACAACTTCAGCTATGTTCACCACAATAAGACAAGTAAAAGACATGTTTTTCAGTGCACAGTACAGTATTATTATACCATTTGATTAATGTAGTGAAGGTATAACACAGTACAATACTGCAATGGTAGTGAAAACCACTGATGCAATCCGGACTAATGTCTGATATATCGGAAAAAGTCCGGATTAGCAGGGGTAAGTCCGGATGTTGCTTTTATCGGAATTTTGCATATTTCAGTCTGGCCAGAGCCCCAATTAGTCCGTTATAGTGAGGTCTTACTGGATGGCGGTGTTTGTGACCAAGTGGTGATGTTTATGACCATGTGGTGGTGTCTATGACCATGAGATGTGGGTGATGACCATGTGGTAATGTTTATGTCCATGTGTTGATTATGGTCATATGGTGGTTTCCATAACCATGAGGTGTGGATTATGACCACAGTAGCGGCGAGCGACTCTGAGGTTGTTATTATCGTGCCCTGGCAACCCACCCCTCAACAGTGCACCTGATTTCGTGTATGAGATGCATGTGATTTGTGAATACAGTAAAACCTCGATATAACGGACTTCAGTACACCGGAATTCACTTTTATCGGACTCGAGGAGCTACCGGACTAAACTCCTATATATCGGAAAAAGTCCGATATAGCCAGAATCAGTCCGGACTGCCTGACAACTTCAGCTATGTTCACCACAATAAGACAAGTAAAAGACATGTTTTTCAGTGCACAATACAGTATTATTATACCATTTGATTAATGTAGTGAAGGTAAAACACAATACAATACTGCAATGGTGGTGAAAACTACCGATAAAATCCGGACTAATGTCTGATATATCGGAAAAAGTCTGGATTAGGAGGGGTAAGTCCGGATGTCGCTTTTATCGGAAAATCACATATTTCGGACTGGCCTGAGCCTCAATTAGTCCGTTATAGTGAAGTCTTACTGTAATATGTTTATGTATAATACATTCATGCATAATAATATGATTCGTGTATAATATGATACAAAACTGGACGCGTTTTTGAATGGTAGGTTGCCAGGGTTCGATAATGACAACCTCAGAGTCGTGCGCCATGACTAAATGTGGTGGCAATTGTGGCCATCTGGTAGTGTTTACATACCATGTCCATGTCATGTAGTGTGGGTTATGAATATGTGGTGGTATATATGGCCATATGGTAGTGTTTACAACCATGTCCAAGTCATGTGGTGTTGCTTATGACCATGTGATGGTATTTATAAACATCTGGTGGTGTTTATAAGCATATGGTGAAGTTTATGATTTCTCTTGTATCTGAGATATGCTAATGTTGTGTTTAATTTACAATCAAACGGTGTCAACAAACAAGTATCTGTGTGAGAACACTTGCTCTATATTGCTCAAACACAAGACAAAATACATAAAAAAAACAATGTATACTGTACTATGGTGATTGGCAGTATCCTGTCTGGGATACAGCCTCCCATTCAAAATCATTAGCATAGTATCAGTATCATATTTTTATTGTGTTGTGTATAATCGAGCTGTTTCTGTGGAATTCTTTGGTCGTGAAATTAATTAAAAGCACAGGATTCTTATTTTCCCTTTTAAACAATGTAGGTGCAGGAGAGACAAGGAGGCCTTCACACAGTGGCACCAAACTTGTGGCTCCAGTGCCTGATTATATAAATGTCCCATTTGGGGGATAGGGGAATGTGGAAGAGCTAATTCAGCCTGTGTTCAAGTGAGTTAACGTCCCCTTGAACCTGCAGCAACAATATCAAAGTAAACTCTCAACTATCCATCGTCACAATATCCGGTGCTGTTGGCTTGGCTCCATGAAAGCAATATCCGTCAAAACTGCGCAACATCCGGCACTGAAACAGAAAGTAACTAACGTTTCTATGCAATATCGGGATGCAAGGCGTATCAACCGCTCATACACAGTAGCCAACCGGTGCCCTGGAAAAACCCAGCAATGCGCCAGCCAATGAGAACGCCCGCAACATGCCAGCCAATCAAAATTTGTTGTGGGAGTGGCCCCTGGCACGCCAAACCTACACTCTGTCTATCATGGATCTTGTTCAGTGAAGACATATCTATGCACTATGCTCTTGTGACCATGTGGTGGCAAAACCCTGGTGCTATGACTTACTCTGTGCCCTCCCATGCCTTGCTTAATGTTGCAAAGAGTCTGGCCTCTCAGTACTTATGTCCTAGTGCTTAATTGTGATTCTTAAATTACCCTGTACTGTACACGTAATTATTTCCACTAGACCACGAGGGATTAAGTGTACTGAACTCTACTGCATGCTGTACAATACCCTCCACTGATGCCAACACTAGGTGAGTAAAGAGGTCCCCCCTTATCCACGGAACCGTTATTTACGGTTTCAGTTACCTGCAGTCAACCGCAGTCTGAGAATACTGCATTAAATGGAAAATTCCAGAAATAAACAATTTAATTTTTAAATGCATGCCGTTATGAGTAGCATGATGAAATCTGGCACTGTCCTGCTCCATCCTGCCCCGGAAATGAATCATCTCTTTGTCCAGCGTATCCATGCTTTACAGTACTTGTACTGTCATTTTATCAGTTGCAAAGGGTTAGTGAATTCTTCAGCAGACTTGGTCTAACCCTACCCAGGGCAGGGTATGGCGAAAGCTTTGCCATTGCACTTGACATCTCAAAGGCTTTCGATCGAGTCTGGCATAACTCTTTGATTTCCAGACTGCCCTCTTTTGGTTTCTATCCTTCTATCTGTGCCTTCATCTCTA